>PVJS01034578.1:0-21493 GCA_004027185.1 Glis glis
TCTCTCTCTCTCTCTCTCTACCTAGTGAGGCCCTCCACAACTTCGTGAGACCCAGTTTGGTTTCAAAATAAAGTATAAAAAAATAGGGCCGGGGGTGTAGCATGGAGGTAGAACGCCCCTGGGTTCAATCCCCGGTACCGCAAATAAATAAATAAATAAATAAATAAATAAATAAATAAAATAAAACCTTCATCTCATGTTCCCTTTCAGATTCTCCTCTCCCCTTCCTCTCTACCACACCAGGCTTTGGCCTGAAGGACCTTCAGTAATGGCGGGGTGCCAACTGCATTTCCACACCTTCTCTCTCCTGTCAACCCTTCCTTCTCTGGCATGCTGAGAACCTCCAGAAGGGACTAAGGGAGCGGGCGTCAGGTGCCCTTTCTTTGTCCTGTAAACCCAAGCTGCTGCTGAGGTGCTCATCTCGACCATCATCGTCTCTCTGGTGAATTCCAATGGGTTGAAGATGTCCCTTTAGGGACAGCCTTCTGGTTGCTGTCTTCCTGAAATACCCATGGTGGTTCTTCCCATAGTTCTTTGGGAGGTTCTCCTTGCTTCACTGTTCTTCCTCCCGCCTCTCAAGCCTCACCTGTACCTTCTCCCTGGTGGCTCCTCCTTGCTGAGCAGCCAGCCCTCCTGCACAGGTGCTGGCGGGATGACTCACACCAAAGTAGCCACGATAATGTCCACTGGACTCATGGACGCCTACACATCTCTGCCCTGGCAAGTGTGGAAATTCACTGTGTCTGGGATGCATCTCTCTCTGTCTCTGTCTGTGTCTCTCTCTCACATTTTTTTTTCTTGTGGTACTGAAGATTGAACCCAGAGGCATCTTACCTCCGAGCTACACCCCCAACCCTGTTTTATTTTTATTTTGAAACAGGGTCTTGTTAGGTTGATGAGAGTCTCACTACTTGCTGAGGCTGTCTTCGAACCTGCGACCCTCCTGTCTCGGCTTCCCAAGTACTGGGATTACAGTCATGTGCCACCATGCCCCGCTGGGATGCATCTTTTAATTGATATCTCTTTCCAGTTCCCTTTTCTCTTTCCTCAAATGGTAACAAGATGCCTATAAACAAATCTAACAGAAAAAAGGGAAGCCAATGAGAAGCTATCTTATAATCTCCCCATGAATTTTCCTCAGCCCCTTCACCTCACTTCATGGGGGAGTAATAGTGTCAGCAGGACCGGGGATCACAAGACGACATGACTCTCCTCTAACTAGAACTTCCACAATTCTACTGGAATCCTCTCCCTCCTCATAATCATCTTATATGTACTGGAGGGAGATGACAGGATGATGGCTGCAGGTTCCAGCTGGTTTCGAAGTTTCTGCCCTTTTTTTCGTATTTATTTATTTATTTATTATTTATTTATTGTGGTACTGGGGATTGAACCCAGGGGCATTCTACCTCCAAGCTACACATCCAGCCCTAATTTTTATTCTTTATTTTGAGACAGGGTCTCACTAAGTTGCGGAGGACCTCACTAAGTAGGTGAGGCTGACCGCGAACCTGCGATCCTCCTATCTCAGTCTCCCAAGTACTGGGATTACAAGCGTGCGCCACCACGCCCGGCTTTTTTTTTCTTTTTTAAAGCAAGACTGACTAATTCGATGATTTTTTAGGTATACTTTTTGTTGCATTGTAATTATACATCTTAGTGAGGCTCAAAGTCCTACAAACAAACACTCACACATGTCTTGGTATGTTTTCTTTCAGGTCCCACCTGGCTGCTCACCTCTCCTTGTACATACTAGTGAGATCCGTAGTGATACCTTCATACATGGGCATAGCATAATTTGAATTCTTTCATTAGTTCTTTCTTTTTTCCTCCCAACTTCCCTCCCCCTATTCTCTTCCACTCTTCTCCTGGTCTCTCTCCTCATTTATCTAAAGTCCCTTTGTTTCCTAGTTGCTCCCTAGCATCCACATATGAAAGGAAACCGTCAATCCTTGACTTTCTGAGACTGCCTGATCTCACTTAACATAATATTCTCTAGTTCCAACCGTTTTCCTGCAAAATGACATAATTTTGTTCTTAATGGTGGGATAAATTTCATTGTGTATATATACCATGATTTTTTTAATCCATTCATCTGTTGATGGACACCTAGGTTGGTTCCATAACTTGGCTGTTGTGAATTATCCTGCTATAAACATGGATATGAATGTATCACTATAGTATTGTGATTTTAATTCTTTTGAAAAGATACCTAGGAGTGTTATAGCTGGGTCATAAAGAAGATGGAGATGGTGGGTGAAACCAGAAATCCATGAGTATGGACGGCACACTCACAATGAGAAGAGTACCATGTTCACACATACACACACGCACACATACACACACACATACTCATAGGTGTGCAAGTGTAGATATCTACCTAAACACATGCAGAAATTAGAATGGTTGCTAACAAAGTTTGTAGAGTTATTGTCATTACGTCACACTCACATACTCTATCTCCATCTCTATGTATATGAAATGTGATATGGTTTGTTCTATAAACCCAAGCAACCTGTTGGTGAGCTTACATGTTTTCTATATATCCAAAAGACATATAAGTTAACTTCACAACAAACAACTCCCACAGATGACCTGCTTTTGAACACAGCATCTAGGGAGGATTGGGGGGTTGGGGAATACAAATGAATCACTTTAGACCGTGTGGCTGCATCGTTTGTCTAGCTTTCCCAGGATGCTAAATTGCATGCAGTGGGGGAGGTGTTTGCAGGCACCTCAAGTCCTGGTTGGAGCAGCCTTTTGCCTGGCTCAGGGTGTAGGCACAATGGACCCTCCAGGAGGGAACGGCCCATGACAGGGAGGGTGGGGAAGGGGAGCCCAAGGCTGTGGCTGCAGCAGTTAGGATGTTGTTCAACATTTGAGATCCTGCTGAAAAATGGAGTGAAAGATTCAACAAGTTTGATAGAAGTGATTCAGAACTGAGAACGTTTTTGTCATTATTAGCACTCATTTTCCTTCTCAAATAATGACTTAAAAATAATCAGGGTGGAATCCCTAAAATTACCTATTAAAGATATAAAAATGTGTTAACAGTGAATGATGATGACAGCAATGCCCAAAATCAGGTTGTTAATTTTGTTAGTTGTTATTCTCGTTCTGTGTGAATGTTTCTGTTTGACACCTAGGGGTGCAGGGTGAACCCGCCTCTCGGATGCTTGCGATTGTCACCTGGTCTTCCACTGGTGGTGTCATCGGTGACAGCAGCTGAGAGGCTCCGGACAAGCTTTGCTGAGCAGTTGGGCCTGTGGCACTGGGAGACACAAAGATGTTCAGGTGTGAACACATATATCCCAAACGGTGCCAAGGAAGTCCTGAAATAGCAACTTCCCTTTGATCACCTGGGCTGTCCACAGAGTGTTCCATGTTGCATTATGAATATCCTTTCCTTACTTTGGGAAAGAAACATCCCACTTTAGTTTAATTGGAATTGTGCTACAGTCATTTGAGGCTCGGATAAAGCAGAACTTTTGGCTTAGGAGCACACTTACATTTTCATTTGCATGTTTAAGTGACTTCAGGACTCTCAGGATGTGGCTGACTTCATATTATAGATCTTTCTTCTCCCTTAGTGTTAAAGAAGCACTCAAGATTAAAAAAAAAAAATACTTATTTTTTTTGTGGTACTGCGAATTGAACTCAGGGGCATTCTACCTCCAAGCTACACCCCCAGCCCTTTTTTAAAAATTTTATTATTTGGAAACAGGGTCTCACTAAATTACTGACAGCCTCACAAAGTTGCTGAGGCTGGCTTCGAACCCGCGATCCTCCTGTCTCAGCCTCCCAAGTACTGGGATTACAAGCTTGTACCACCACACCTGGCTTAAAAAAATACTTATTTACTGCAGTAGTTTTCACAGAACAGAAGCTTTAGAAGGAGGCCAATTAAATATTTTACCTAACATATCCAAACTAATGGAAGAGATTTTATTTCTTTGCCTTTATACTGACAATAAGTAATTTGATTTTGGCTGGCAATAGTCTCATTAAGAGCACTTTATCCTCTTAAAATTAATTTTACTGTATGGCTTGATTTTTCTGGCCTCTATTTTCCATGGGAAAGCCCCCACTGTTACACAGATCCCTAAATGTCTAACAGGGAGATGTCGGGAGGACGGGGCCAGAGTCTCAGTGGGGTTATCCTCTTGTTTTTTTTTTTTTGTAGCACATGCTTTTATTTATTTATTTGTTTATTATTATTATTTTTATTTATTACATTTATTAGTGCATTGTAACTATAAATTTTGATAAGTATCAGGGTATCAGAAGCATGCATTCACACATTGCTCATTTAGCCCTCCCTCAAATCCCATCTTATTCCCTCCCCCTTCCCTCCTTTCTGTGCTCAGCATAGTGATTGGCTCTGATAAGTTTGTGTATATACATCATGTGCATTAGTGTATTTCCCTTTTCCCCCCTCCCATCTCCCTCAGTTAGGTCACCTTCTTTGCTCAACTAAAGTTTTCTCCTTCTTTGTCTGGAGTTCCTTCTAAGTCCCATTCTCCCTAGCTTCCACATATTAGGGAGAACATCCAACTTTTCACTCTTTGTGTCTGACTAATCTCACTTAGCATAATGTTCTCCAGTTCCCTCCATTTCCCTGTAAATGATGTAATTTTGTTCTTCTTGATGGCTGCGTAAAATTCCATTGTGTACATATCCCATAGCTTTGTAATCCATTCATCTGTTGATGGACACCTTGGCTGGTTCCAAAGTTTGGCAATTGTGAATTGTGCAGCTATAAACATAGATACACATGCATTAGTCTGGTAGTTTGGTTTCAGTTCTTTTGGGTAGATGCCTAGAAGTGGTATTGCTGGGTCATATGGTAGGCTCATTCCCATTCTTCTGAGGATCCTCTACACTGTTTTCCAAAGTGGTGGCACTAGTTTGCAATCCCACCAACAGTGTAGTAGAGTTCCTACTTCTCCACATCCTCGCCAGCACTTGTTGTTGTTTGTGTTTTTAATGATTGCCATTCTAATTGGGGTTAGGTGAAATCTCAGGGTAGTTTTGATTTGCATCTCTCTGATTGCTAATGATGTTGAACATTTTTTCATACATTTATTGGCCATTTGTATTTCTTCTGTGAAGTGTCTTTTTAGTTCACTTGCCCATTTTTTGATTGGATTATTTGTTTTTTTTAGTGGTGATTTTTGTAAGTTCTCTGTATATTCTAGATATTAGTACTTTATCAGACGAGGAGCTGGCAAAAATCTTCTCCCATTCTGTTGGTTCTCTGTTGAGCCTCTTGATTGTTTCCTTTGCTGCACAAAAGCTCTTCAGTTTAATGCAATCCCATGTATTGATCCTCATTTTAATTTCCTGTGCCTTTGGGGTCTTGTTGAGGAAGTCTTTACCTGTGCCTATGTGCTGAAGTGTTGGACCTATGCCCGCTTCAAGTAGCTACAAAGTCTCTGGTCTGATTTCTAGGTCTTTGATCCATCTTGAATTGACTCTTGTACAAGGTGAGAAAGCGGGAATTATTTCTATTTTTCTGCATATGGTTAGCCAGCTTTACCAGCACCATTTGTTGAAGAGGCTATCTTTTTTCCAGTAGATGTTTTTAGCCCCTTTGTCAAAAATCAATTGGCTGAAAGTGTGTGGATTTGTTTCAGAGTCTTCTGTTCTGCTCCATTGGACTATGTGTCTGCTTTTGTGCCAATACCATGTTGTTTTTATTACAATGGCTTTGTAGTATAGTTTGAAGCCAGGTATTATTTGGTATAGTTTGATACCACCTGCATGGCTGAGAACTACTTTGGCTATTCTGGTTTTTTTGTTGTTCCAAATGAATTTAAGGACAGATTTTTCTATGTCAGTGAAGAATGAATTTGGTAATTTAATGGGTATTGCATTGAACCTGTAGATCACTTTTGGAAGATTGGCCATTTTGATGATATTTATTCACCTACCCAAGAGCATGGGAGATTTTTCCATCTTCTAAGATCTTCCTCAATTTCTTTTTTCAATGTTTTATAGTTTTCCTTGTAAAGGTCTTTTACCTCATTGGTTAGGTTTATTCCCAAGTATTTTATTTTTTTGGGGGATATCATGAGTGGAAATGTCTTCTGGATTTCTTTTTCAGTGGATTTATGGTTGGCATACAGAAAAGCTTCTGATTTTTTAAGATTGATTTTGTATCCAGACACTTTGCTGAATTTGTTGATCAGTTCTATGAGCCTTTTAGTTGAGTTTATTGGATCTTCTAAGTATAATATCATGTCATCTGCAACTAGAGATAGTTTCAGTTCCTCTTTTCCTATTTGCACTCCTTTTATTTCCTTCTCTTGCCTTATTGCTCTGGCTAGAGTCTCAAGTACTATATTGAAAAGGAGTGGTGACAGCGCTCATCCTTGTCTTGTTCCTATTTTTAAAGGAAACTCTCGAAGTTTTTCCCCATTCAGTATGATGTTGGCTGTGGGCCTATTGTATATTGCCTTTATGATGTTCAGGTATGTTCCTTCTATTCCGATTCTCTGCAGTTTTCTTATCATGAATGGGTGTTGGATTTTGTCAAATGCTTTTTCAGCATCAATTGAAATGATCATGTGATTTTTGTCTTTAGTTCTGTTTATGTGGTGGATTACATGGATTGTTTTTTGTATGTTGAACCAGCCTTGCATCCCTGGGATGAACCCAACTTGGTCATGATGTATGATTTTCGTGCTGTGGTTTTGAATGCGCGTTGCTAGTATGTTGTTTAGAAGTTTTGCATCTAAGTTCATCAATGATATAGGTCTGTAGTTTTCTTGAGCTGTCTTTATTTGGTTTTGGTATTAATGTGATGTTGGCTTCATAGAATGTGTTTGGGAGAGCCCCGTTTCTTTCTATTTCACGGAATAGATTGAGGTGCATTGGGATTAGTTCTTCCGTAAAGGTTTTATAAAATTCACCTGGGAAACCATCTGGACCTGGGCTTTTCTTTGATGGTAGGCTCTTTATTGCTGCTTCAATCTCTTTAATTGTGATTGGTCGATTTAAATTTTCTATATCTTCTTGATTCAACTTAGGAAGGTTGTACGTGTCTAGAAATTTGTCAATTTCTTCTAGGTTTTCCATTTTGTTGGAGTATAGTTTTTCAAAGTAGTTTCTGATAATCCTCTGGATTTCCGTGCTGTCAGTGGTAATATCATCATTTTCATCTCTTATTTTAGTAATTTGGGTTGATTCTCTCTTTCTTTTGGATAGGTTGGCTAGTGGTTTATCTATCTTGTTTATTTTTTCAAGGAATCAGCTTTTGGTTTTGTTGAATATTTGTATTTTTATTCTCTACTTCATTGATTTTTGCTCTGATTTTAATAATTTCCTGTCTTCTACTGGCTTTGGGGTTAGACTGTTCCTGTTTTTCAAGGGCTTTGAGGTATGTCATTAGGTTATTTATTTGGTGATTTTCTGTTCTTCTTATGTGGGCACTCAGTGTTATGAATTTTCCTCTTAATACTGCCTTCAGGGTGTCCCAGAGATTTAGATATGTTGTGTCTCTGTTTTCGTTTGTTACTAGGAATTTCTTAATTTCTCCCCTTATGTCTTCTCTGACCCATTCCTCATTCAGCAGTGTGGTGTTCAGTCTCCATGTGTTTATGAGGTTTCTCTGGGTCTTCTTATAGTTGATTTCTAGTTTCCATTATGGTCTGAAAAGACGCAGGGGATTATGTCACATTTTTTGAACTTGCTAGTACTCACTTTGTGGCCTAGGATATGTTCTATTTTAGAGAAGGCTCCATGAGCAACTGAGAAAAATGTGAATTCAGCTGTAGTTGGGTGGAATATTCTGTATGTGTCTAGTAGATCCATTTGGTTTATGATGTTCCTTAGGTCTGAGGCATCTTTACTGACCTTTTGTCTTGAAGATCGATCTAGTGGTGTGAGAGGTGTGTTGACGTCTCCCAATATTATTGTACTGGGATCTATGTGTGATTTAATGTCACAAGGAATTTCTTTTATGAAAGTGGTTGCACTTATGTTTGGGGCATAAATGGATTGTTCCTTTTACCAGTAAAAATGACCTTCTTTGTCTCTTCTGATAAGTTTAGGTTTGAAGTCTAATCTGTCTGATATCATAATTGCTACTCCTGCTTGTTTTCGAGTTCCTTTAGCGTGGATTACCTTGCTACATCCCTTCACCTTTAGTTTGTGCATATCTTTACTTGTAAGGTGTGTTTCTTGCAGGCAGCATAGAGATGGATTGTGATTTTTAATCCATTTTGCCACCTTATGTCTTTTGATTGGGGAGTTGAGGCCATTTATATTCAACATGATTATGGAGAGATGGGTTTTAATTCCTAACATTTTGAGGTTTAATTTCTGTTTGAGGTAGTGTTTGTTCTTTGCCTAGTTGTTTGTTTGATGGAAATCACTGTTTCTCTGGTTCTGGCATTTCCTTATTATTTCTTCTTTGTAATTAATCTCTTTGAGTATTTTCTCTAGTGCTGGTTTAGAAGACATAAAGTCTTTCAGCTTCTGTTTGTCATGGAAGGTTTTTATTTCCCCGTCCAATTTGATAGATATCTTTGCTGGGTAGGTAAATCTTGGCTAGAAGTTGTTTTCTTCCAGAGTTTGGAAAATGTTTTTCCAGGCTGTCCTGACTTTCATGACTTTGTTTGGAAGGTCAGGAGTGATTCTTATTGGTTTGCCTCTGAATGTTACTTGGTCTTTTACTCTCGCTGCCTTTAAGATTCTCTCCTTGGCCTCTACATTAGTCAATTTGATTATTATGTGGCATGGTGAACCTTTTCTCTGATCCTGTCTATTGGGGGTTCTATATGCTTCCTGTACCTGTGTGTCAACCTCTCTTTCTGTGTTTGGAAAATTTTCTAATATTACTTCTCTGAATAGATTATTGATTCCTTTGGTTTCAGCTTCTCTTCCTTCTTCTATGCCTATTATTCTTAGGTTTGCTCTTTTAAGACTGGCTGAGATCTCTTCAATGTCCAATTCATGTTGTCAAATTGGTTTTTCTAATTTATATACTATGCATTCATTTTTGGAGAGTCATCTTCTAAGAGTGAGATTCTGTTTTCCATGAGGTCTAGTCTATTGTTGATGTTCTGTTTTGATGCCTTCATTTCAATTATTGCATCCTTCACTTCCTTCAGAGCTTCTTTTTGATTCCTGTTCAGGGTGTCGGATTCTTTATTTGATCTTTCATTTATTTCAGGCTCTCTCTGAATTCTTTTTGGATATCCTGTATAATTTCTACTATTAAAATTCTGAATTGTCCTTCTGGCAATCTTTGCACTTCTGTGTTGGTGGGTTCTGTTGTTGTGGGATTGTGGGGGCTCATTCTTTCTTTGCTATTCTTCCTTTGAATGATTTCAGGTTTCTTATGCTTATACCTTTGTTGCTTTTGGTAGTTCTCTCTCTCTCACTCTGTAGGTTTCCTATGTCTATCTCTCTCCCTTTATAGTTTCTTATTCTGGGGGTAGTTTACTACTAGGTGAACCTTAAAGGTGAATAGCCTTTACTGAGTGGTTATTCTTACTTGCTCAGTATAATGTCTATTTGCAGGCCCAATTATTAGTCTCCTTCAGTGATTGGGACCCTTGCCTGGTGCCTCTCCCTACCTGTTTAGGCGACCAGTGTCGTTATTGCCCCCTCAATGCAAGTGTGGGTCTCCACGTTGTCCACATGGGCTGTCCCTATGTCTCTCTCTGTCTACACCTATGGGAGGTGTCACCAGCAGGGGGCCCCAGGCTTGTGTCTCTCTTTGCCTATAGAAGCGGCAGATGTCACTTTGACCTGATTCTGTGCAAACATGGAACTCCACATTTTCCACAGAGAGGGCTGGTTTGGTCCAATTTTACCCAGGTACCACAGGTATGTCCTGTGGCAAATCCCAGGGATTCTATAAGGGTGCTGTGACCCCCGGGGTGCAAGTCTGTCCCACCCAAATGTTGCCAGGGACTGTCTGCTTATCCATGCATTTACCATGACCCACAGCAGACCCCACTGCCACCTCCGCCGGGGCAATCAGCACCGTCTCAGACCCCTGTGGCCATGCTGGGTGGTCTCACCCTGGGGTGGTTCATTGATATACAGTCTCATTGAGTGTTGCTCTTAATCTCTGGGGGGGGGGCAGCCGCTGCCACAGGTTCTGGTCAGGCTTCCAGGCCCTGGGGACTCTGCCGAGCATGGATCGAGCTGCTGCTCGCTTTTGTCGCTGATGCTCAGCAGTGCTGGTTTCTTTGTTGGTGGCCTGCAGAAGCCACAATGCTGGAAGCCCCCGGTGCAGTCTGACCAAGATGGCGCTGCCGCCGCTTCTGCCGATGCAGCAGTTCTGGTCTGTGTCACGCGTGGAACGAGTCGCTGCTGCCTTCACTGCTGCTATTCTGCAGCTGCTGGATTCACAGCAGGTCACTGGCATCTCCATTGGTCTTGTGTGGAAGCCACAATGCTGGTAGCCGCTGGCAAGGTCCTGCCAAGATGGCGCCGCTGCAGCCAATGTCGCCACTGCCGTTTGGTGTGTTGAATGTGGCAGAGCCCCTGCTTGCTTTCGTCTCGCTGACCTGCAGTTGAGCTCACAGCAGGTCTCTGGCTTCTGTGCCGGTGGCGTGTGGAAGCCGCAATGCTGGCAGCAGCCGGTGTGGTCTGGCCAAGATGGCGCCACTGCCGTTCCTTAGGTAAGGCGCTTGGAGCTTTTTACTTTCCTCTTCTGTCTTCTGGCTTTGATTCCATCATGTTTCAAACTTTTCATTGTTTAGTTCAAGTTTTTGTTGTTTTTCTTCTCCTGTTGGGAAGTTGCTTTCACGGCGATTGTAGCATGGTGTCTCCCTTGGTCTCCATCTTGGAACTCTTGAGTGATGCTTTTCCAGGTAGAGGGGGAAATGAGTTTCCCAGGTAGAGAGAAGAACTGCTGACTTACATTGGAAGGTGAGAAGGGATGGAGCCTAGGGAGGTTATCCTCTTGAGTGATGTGGTTATCCTATTGAGTGATGCTTTTGCAGGTAGTCTGGTTGCCCAGGTGGCCAAACAAAGGTGTGGATTGCCAGAGATCCTGCATTACTGCCCCCATGGCTTGGATTGTGGTTCCTAGGATAGAAATGTGGTCCTTCTAGCTTAATTTGCATGCCAAAGCCAGGGGTGAAGAAAGCAGGGTACATTTGTGGAGATATTTATAGGCTAGTATAGTGGGATGCCTAGGAGAGTCAGAGAGACTTATTTACATAAATCAGCACCTCCTTGAACTACTGTGTCCCTCCAGGAGGGTGAAGATGCCTCCCAAGAGGCAGAGGTGGACACTCGAGGACAGAGAGCAACTCCCCACTGCAGTAGCCCCAGGGAAGCTGTTCTCTTTTTCATAACCTCCATGTTAATATCGAGGCCTGTTCTATGAAATAATTTAAAATATATATATATATATATATATATATATATATATACTTTTTTGTGGTACTGGGGATTGAACCCAGGGGCATTCTACCTCTGAGCTGCACCCCCCAGCCCTATTTTTTAAAATTTGAAACAGGGTCTTACTAAATTGCAGAGGGCCTCACTAAGTAGCTGAGGCTGGCCGCGAACCCAGATCCTCTGGTCTCAGCCTCCCAAGTACTGGGATTACAAGCATGCGTCACCACGCTGGGCATATATACATAATTTAAAATATTACTTGCATGAATCTGAAAATCTATGCACATGAAATAAGCATCATTATTATTTTTTTGGTACTGGGGGTTGAACCCAATATTTTACTTCCAAGCTATTCCCCTCCTCCCAGTTCATTTTACTTTTTATTTTGAAACAGGGTTTTGCTAGGTTGCTGAGGGCCTCACTAAGTTGCTGAGGTTGGACTGGAACCTGTGATCCTCCTGTCTCAGCCTCCCAAGCACTGGGGTTACAGATGTGTGTCATCATGCCCTGCTGAAGAAAGGAGTTTTGAAGAGTTTAGTTAATAATCTTCTGATGATGCTTTTCCAAAGGAGGAAATAGAATATTTTATTAAATTATAACCTCAACTCATAATTATCAATGTCTGAGAATATCCTCTAAGGCAGAAAGGTGCTGCTCATCACTCATACTGACTTATTATAAATGGGTTGTAGGTGTCCTGAGTTACTGATCCCTTCTCTTGTCAGGAGAGGTCAGGAAATTTTGGAAAATCAGGAAGTCATGGTGGGTTTCACTATTTCGTCTTGCAAATGCTGTCTCTTTCTTCGAGTGCAGTTGTGTGAAATAGATGGGGAAACCTGTGCTGAAGTCCTCTTCTTGATTCTGTCAGTATTTCCCTATTGTCTGTGGAATTTTGATTTGCAGACACCAATGTGCATTCTGCTAAAAAGACCCAATACCCTCTCACAATATAGGAACCCAGACTGTGTTCCTGAAATAGAAATAGTTCAGCAACCCATTGCACAATATTTGATGATCAGTTTTCTCTGTTTTACAAAGCTTTGAGGGAAACTAGCATTCTGACATAATTACTGAGCAGACACTATCTGCTGAGCGCCCTGATAATCTGTGGAGTTGACTTATTAATTGCCATAGAAGATACACAAATTAGTGTAAAGAGAGGGTTTTAATTCTAGCATCACACTTACCAGCACTGGCAAATTACTTAATATCTCTGTGCCTAGGTTTCCTAATTTGTGTAATGAGGGTAATTATAGCTTATACCAATGAACAACAGCATTAGTTAATTGGTAAAAGTACCTTGTGTGGTGTTGTGAGGATTATCATCTATGGGGAGTTCCAAAAAGTGCCAGTTATGTGATAGGTGCTATAAAAATATTAGCCATTATGTTTATTTTCAGGGATTTCCAAGGTAGGTAGAGAGCAGAGTCAACCGGGTATATCTACTTGGGTAATGATTCAAAGATTCAGGGCTTTTTCTTTTTCTAAACTGACCCCCTGTGTCTGAGATGTCTGTAGTGCAGGCCACAGTGATGTTGTCTTAAGCAGAATGTTCCAGTGTGTTATCTCACCTCTCCTGATTTCTGACCATCCTATGAGCCTGTCATAGGGCTACTCTTAAAAATTTGGAGCAATCCAGTTGCCTTCCATTACATTTTTCATCTGTTTAAATTAGCTGGGGTTGGTCTCCAATGCTTGTAAACTGCTGGCTAGGAATCACATTTAGATGTTTAAGAAAATGATGCTGAGAAGGATTATGCATCTTGCTTAATTTCTTGAAACCAGTGAATAGTTGCGAAGGAATTTAATGTGGATTATCTTTACGCTAATAACCCGGAGCTACATTTACTATAATAAATCTTTGGAATTACTTGCCCTAAAATAATGCCTTTGAGTTTTATTAAGTCATCTATGAAAATATCAGTACATATATTTAATAAATGGTTATACAGGATTATTTTTGTATTAACATTTTTTGCTTTGTTTTGAGTATATGAAGCAATTCTGTTTAATACGAATATTGTCAATAAAATTTTATTTTGTGGCACTCTCATTAATAAATGGTTGGCCCAAGATTATGATGATCTTCATGTCTGTCTTGTTCATCTGGAGAACCCTCTGTTGTACAAAGCTCAATGTAAAAGAAAATTTTAGATATGTTATAATATGTGCAATAACAATTAAATGATGAAGTTTACATTATAATATTTTATAATACTAATTTAATTGATAAAAATGAACTGTGATTTAATTATTTAACAGTAGGTACTAGAGGAAAATATTTATAGGATACACTGTGAGCGGAGGCTGGTCCTTCAAAGACCCTTTGGAGAATGATGAATGCTATGAATTTGAGTCGCCCAGGTTTCTGGCTCTGTAACATTCCCTTGATCTTTACTTGAGGATGAGATGGGAGGAGGAGCTGGTTTTAGTCAGGAACCTCTCCCACAAACCAGAATGGGTAGGGGTTTTCTCTGGAGTTCAGAAACCATCCTACCAGTGGCACTTCCCCCCAGCCTTGTATGTCAGTGGTAGTCTAATAAATTTATCTGGGGTTCTAAGGTGTTTACAGGGTATAGCTGGGCTACCTTGGGAGGGGAAGGAAGGAAATTTCAAGTGTAAGACACTAACTAGTTCTGAAGGTATTTCTATATCATACTGCTTCTTCTCCCTTGTCTGCCTTGGTATTTGTACTTAGATGAAGTCTGGACCCTCTCTGGAGTCTGTCGTGAGAGATAAACGCCTCCTGTGTTATCATCCTCCGCTTCATAGTTTGCACTGCTGTTTTTAATCTGTCAACAGGCTTTTACTCTGCTTCTGCCTTTCAGAAATCAGTTAAAGATCTATCTTTGGATGGATCATTCTCTCTGATGCAATGGGTTTGTTTATATAGTACCATTTAGTTGCGGATGTTGGAAGTAATGGAGATAAACACTTGCTCTGAGTTTGCCTTCTTGATGAGACTTGCTCAGGCTTGATCCCCAAACTAACAATGACTTTTTGACACCTCTTTGGAAAGAACTTACTAAGTCTCCTTGAATTAAAAAAAGAAGAAATTAAGTTGCTATATTTATAATGCTTTGAAATATGCATGAAGCTACTTACATTTTTAATATTATTCATCAAGGACATAGAGCTAGATCCTAATCTGATGTAATTGAGGCATCAGTTTTTTTCTGTCAAGTGAACATCTGAAAGTTTCCTGGAAGATTAGAGTAAGGTAGGTGTTTAGGTCCTGTAGTAAACTGTGATATTTCCCATGAGGCAAAACCCAGGTTGTTTTTATTTGATAGTTTTTGTCAGTAGGGGGAAAAAAGAATGATTGAGAAAAATCTCAAAGAAAGTCTTCACTGGAAATTGTTAAGACTCCACTTTTATTTCCCTGATGGCTAATTTTGAGATTTCCATATGCCTCAGAGAGGAGTCAGATATCCATGAAATGAGCGTAAAACCAGGGCCACCATTTTAGTTTACATGGTGAGGACAAGAGCGCCAGGCTTCAACAATAAAGGGATTAAAATAAGCATGAGGTCAAGATTTGGAACAAATGGAAATTAGGGACAGACTCTTAAGTGTAAAACAAAATGAAGGCTTAGGAGTGTATCATGATTGAACAATCTGGCTGCAGATTTTATGTGTCCATGCATGGAGAAAGATTTGTGTCAAGAGCTAGAAATCATTCCTTTAGAGTTGATTTGTTCATTCATTTAACATGCATATATTGATTCCACACACATTTATTGAGCAACTATTTTGATGCTTACTATGAGAATTTTGAGGATCTAGTGGGGAAAATTCAGATTTGGTTTCTTTTCTTTCTTTCTCCTCATAGAGAAATTAGGATCTAATGTGGGTTCCAATAGCTAAAGAGGTAATAGTTGTTGTTAAGATCTAGCTAGACCAAAGCACATAAAGTCAAGTCAACATATCTGCATGACAAATGTGTTTTAGTATGCCAATAATAGTTAAGTAATTTATTATTCAATTGTTTAAAATATAAATATTCACATTAATAAACTCACTAATGAGAGTGTGGCAGTCTTAACCATGAGTTGAAAATTACCTCTGCAACATACTAGTAACCCTGAATTCTTATTAAAACAACTATTATTTTTAGAAATATTCAGTCACAAATTATGTGGGTTCCCAAAACTCTGCAAAGAGAAGCTACAGACAATTTTCTGGAGGCTTACTGGCATGAAGAGGTTTAGATGGGTGCATATACTTTGTTTTATTCCTAACTAAGAAAGTGGATGTGACAACTGGTTCACTCTGGTCAGATTCCAGAAAGGATGTATTGAATTTTGATCAACACTTGCAGCTTCTTTCTCCATCCTCATCCTTACCTGAAGGTCTGCTTGTGATTATGGGATTTGACAAGGCAGGTGAAAGAGAGTGGGGCCAAAAATGCTATCTACCTTTAGGAATCAAGCTGAGGAAAAGTTTGATGGAAAGGAATGAGCTGGGCCTGTGTTTAACAAGCTAACGCGACATCAAAAGGGCAGAAAGAAACCACTTGATAATAAAAATGTTGCTTTGATTGAAACTGGGCCAAAAGCCAAAGGTACTGGAGACTTCAAAATACTGAGTTGTTTCTGGATCAAACACTCCATAAATCTGTGGTAAAATGTGAAATTTTTCTAGTAAATTGTGAGGCTACATCAAAATGGACTGCTTGCTGAGGCTTCTGAGTTGAGCCCTTATTCATAAAGTTCCTTTCTTTCTAATTAAAGAATAGATATAGATACATGCATTCATTTAAAACAGATTTATCAAATGACAATGTACAAGAATTTCTCATCAGGAATTTTGGAGAAGAGTTATAGATTTGTTCTTTCACGTATTTCTTTGATTTTAAAGAAGTTATTTGAAAGATTTCCCTGAAATTCTCATTAAAACATCTGAATATTCTTGGAGAATAAAATATCTATGATTGGCAAAGCAACTTTTTTTGGACATAAAATTAATAACCTATTGTATTTAACCTCAGGCCTTTCCATTCACTGATTTGCTAATGTTTGGGATTAGTTCTTTAAGATTTATTTTATTATAATACAAAGTACTGGAGCAGGAATCATAAATGTTTTATTCAAAATTGGCACATATGAGGAAATCAGTAAAGTTCTATCAAATCAAGTTGTCATACCTTGAGATGTATTGAGAAGCTAGCTTTTATGACTTCATATTATTCACATAATAATCATGGTATGTGTCTATGTGGAGAGAATTTATAAAATGCAGGGAATATTTGTATGAATCCATGTATAATTTTACAAGCACAGATTTTATTTATTTATTTATTTATTTATTCATTTATTTATTTTTGCGGTACTGGGGATTGAACCCGGGGGCATTCTACCTCCAAGATACACCCCCAGCCCTATTTTTTATTCTTTATTTTGAAATAGGGTCTCACTAAGTTGCCGAGGCTTCACTAAGTAGCTGAGGCTGGCCACGAACCCGGATCCTCTGGTCTCAGCCTCCCAAGTACTGGGATTACAAGTGTGTGCCACCACGTCTAGCTACAAGCACAGATTTTAGAAGTAAGGTGATAAAAATAAAAGTAAAATAAAGTTAAGGGCAGATCCATGAAGACAGTTTGTTTATTATAGGTATGATAGCCTATGCGACAGGAAAACCTTCTGCTGGAGAGGCTGAGGTGCCAGGTAGCCAAACACTTCCGTACTGGAGAACCATGATAATTCAGGTATCCATAGTCATGAAGTTTATTAGGAACTCTAAAGAGCAGGGAGTGAACCAGGCTCAGTGTAGGACGGGGCTGGGTACAAGTTAGTTTTGCCTACAAAAGTGCCTGTACAAAGCCCAAATGACAATATTCAAAAATAAATAAATAAATTAGTGAAAATAAAGTTCTATGTTGGCCGATGCTAGTTTTAAGGGAACAGGATGAAAAATTGCTTTTGTGGGAATTTTTTTAGCAAGTTTAAAAAAAAATTATTGGTGCAATATGATTATACATCCTAGTGAGATTCAAAGTGATACACACATATATGCACACAACATCTCTTGGTGTGTTTTCCTCCTAACCCTACCTCCTACCCCCTTGCTATACATGCTAATAAGGTTGTTAGTGACACCTTCATATGTGGACATAGTGTTATTTGGTCTGTTTCCTTCCTCAAGCCTCTTTTTTCCTTTCCCTTTCTCCCTTTCCCGATCCCTTTCCACAGTGGCCAAAATTTGTAGGGATGTCTAAGAAAAAAATTCACCTTTGGTATTTGTTATGGTTAGATATAGAATGTCCCCTGAAGAGCTCAGGTATTAATGTTCAGAGTTGATATAATTAAGTCATGAGAGTTGCAATGGATTTACTGGTGGTAACTTAGGCAAGTGGGATGTGGCTGGAGGAGGTGGGTCCCTGGGGGTGTGGTCTTGGGGACTGTTCTTGCATCTTTGAATCCCCTTGCTTGCTCTCTTGATTCTGGCCTCCATGTTGTGAAAGCAGAGCATTTTTTCTTTCTTTCTCTGCTTCTTGTCGTCATGCCCTGAACTCCACAGACCTGGCTTCACATGGACTGAACCTCTGAAATCTCCAAAAACTGTGAGTAAATAAATCTTTATTCCTCTAAATTGTGTGTGATCAGACTTATTGGGTCACAGCAGTGAGAATTCTGTCTGAGACAGTATTGGATTGATAGAATCAATTCAATGACAACAACAACAATAACAACAGGTAACATTTTGGAGTGCTTACTGTTTGTACTGTTTGTAAAAACTCTATTGAATAGTGTGTGCATTATTTATTTCAATTCTTATGACTTTTACATGATATATCTTCACTACATACATTTTACAGATAAGGAAGCTTAGGTAAGACAAGTCAGATTCACCAGGAGGGTCAGATGAGAACTCAGATTCAGGTTAGTTGGCTCCAAATCGCATTGCCTTGACCTCTGTGTAGAGTTGCCTCATACATAGAAAAATGAGTCTCTCCAAGGGAGAAAGACCAGGAATATACCCTTGAGAATGAGGCTGGCAGATGCAAGGGGAGCCATAGTGGGGAAACTTGGTAGGAAAAGTCAGTAAAATGGTAAACAAAGTTCATTAAGAATGGGAATTTACATAGCAGTCTTAGCTTCTCTTCTGTCCTAGGCATCAGGGGACAGAAAAGATACTTTTGCTAAATAAGGAGGGTGGTACCATTATGAATCCCTCACCCATCATCCATTATCCTATAACACTGATAACTAATCGGTGTGTCCAGAGTATTGAAGCTCCTGTTACCCTTCACCATATGTCATCAAGTTAAATCCTCTTGACTATTCTATTTATAAGAATGCTTGGGTTAAGGAAAGTTGTTATTGTTCAAAGGTATTAAATTTACTACCTTGCTTAATCAATATTTATTTGATATCTTGTGTGTGCCAGACAATGATATATGTTGCTTGATTTATATCAGTGGATACACAAACATATATTTCTGTATATTTGAACCAGACAATAAATAACAAACATAACACATTTATAAATTATATGGTATATATGAGGTTCTGTGGAAAAGTTAATCAGGGTAGAGGGTGAACTTGGGGTTGGGAAATGCGTTGTAATTTAAAATAGCTTGGTCAAACTCCAACTGTGATATTTGGACAATTCCACTAAGAAGGAGGGAGGTAGGTTAGCCATGCAGATATCTCAGGGAAAAGCCCTTCAGAAGTGGGAATGGCCAACACAAAGGCTTCAGATTTTCTGTCTGTTCTATATCTGTTCCATATATGAGCCAGTGTCTATGGGTAGAAGTGGTAGTGGGTGTCTATGAATGTCTTTTCTGATTCCTTCTATTTTTCAGAAGTGGGGTTATGGGCTGAGAATGAGGATAATGTAAGAGGGGAAAGGACCTTGAAGGAAGACAAGAGTGGATGACATCGATGTGGTCATCTATCAGTGTGGGAGAGTAAAAGGATATGTAGTTTTCCAGGGTTGCCATATCAGAGTACTACAGTTAGAATGTCTTAACCAATGGAAATTTATCCTTTCACATTCTGGAGGCTGGAAGTCCAAGACCCAGGTATTAGCAGGTTACTTCTGAGGTCTCTCCTTGGTTTGTAGATAACCGCTTTTTCTCTGTGTCTTCATGTGGTCTTCTATCTGTGCCTGTCCATGTCCAACTTTCTTCTTACAAGAACTTCCATCATGTCATATTAAGGAACATGAGAATAATATAATTTTTACTTAATTACCTCTTTCAAAACCTTATCTTGGGGCTGGGGTGTAAGCTCAGTGATGAAGCCCTTGGGTATCATATCTGAGGCCCTGGGTTCAATCCCCAGCACCACCAAGAACAAACAAGCAAACAAAAACCTATCTTCAATTACAGTCATATTTTGAGGAACTGGAGGTTTGAACTTTAACACACGATTTTTTTGGGGGGGGAGGAGGCATAATTCAGTCCATAACAATGGACTCAAAAAATATAGTCTGATACTCAGCTGGAAGAGTCTGGAGCTAAGTATTAAATAGAAAGATCTTCACTAGGGGCAAGAGTTTGGGGGTTTATATGTAAGTTTTAAATACCTCTACTCAGCAGTTCTAGATTGAGTACTTCTCAATTTCTTACCAATAGCTGAGAAAATACCAAAAATGTGAAAACTCAAACACGCACACACACACACACACACACACACACACACACCACCACCACCACCACCAACAACAACAACTAGTATAATAAATTGATAAGATGTAGAGAAGAAAAGAAAATAGATACAAAAAGGAATATGGGAGAACCCTGGCCATGGTGGCTTATGAGTATAGAGTTGTTTTTTTTTTATCCCAGAAAAACTAAACAGGAGGTGGAAAAGAAAAGAAGATTCAACCCCATTGAAGCAACATTGCACCAGATAAATGTCCCACTCGAGACTAGGTATTGAACCTGGATTTCTGTACAGTAATCTACTCTCCAGCTACAAACCTAAGGACGCAATTGAACCAGAACTCACGTAAGACTAATTGCATTATGGGCAGATCACAGAGTGGATCTGTTGGAGAAAGCCTCATCTCTATGTATCCTGCCTCATTCAAGGAAAAGAAGAGAAAGAAAATCTTATGGGAAACAGCACAGGTTGAAGGGAAGACACATCATCATGAAGACAGAGGGAGAAGATAAATCTGAAAATTATCACTAAACCGTTGAATAGAAAAACCTGAGGGAGATTAAAAACAAACCCCAATGGAATGCCAGAAAACATCATTCCAAAGATAAAGAATCAGGAAGCGCTAAAGAGAAACTAGGCAAAATATAATACAATAGGATGCAATTAAAAAAAATGTCTAAACCAAAGAAGGCAGCAAGTTGTCTAAAAGTAAAAGAAGAAAAAATAAAAATAAGAAAACAAATATAATAATAATCTACCCAGGATTGGATAAAGGGTCAGACCTAAAAAGTAGAGAATGGGATTAATGATGTGGAAGATTAAAATCAGAAGTTCTTCAAGAGTGCAGAGGTAAATGACAGAAAGAAACAAAGAACTAATCTTATTGCTGAATAAAAACTATAAAAAACTAGTTGAAGAGAAATAATAGCCAAAGTCATAGCCAATTAAAACTACTTTGCATGTATAAATTGAAAGGCTCAACGACCATGAGAATAGAGTCACTAAGAATAGACATACCCTGAGTCTGCAAAAGGAAAATGAAATTTAAAATATCAGATGACCCACCCCCTCAAGTACCACAAATCCTTTATAAAGATGCATACAGAAAAAAAGACATCATCTACCAAAATGTCTTATGCAACCCTAAATGCTAAAACTGTGCATCATATTTTGTAAGATTTTAATGTGATCTGGTGATACAATCAGCCAGTTTATCTTTTGCTCATTAAAGAAAATGAAAAGATACTCAATTATAGAAATGGTACATAAAAATGTTACCTATATGATAATATTCTTTGTTAAAAAAAATCACAGGATACGTGGGATTGCATTAAACTAAAGAGTTTTTGTGCAGCAAAGGAAACAATCAAGAACCTCAACAGAGAACCGACAGAATGGGAGAAGATTTTTGCCAGCTACCCCTCTGACAGAGGACTCATATCTAGAATATACAGAGAACTTAAAAAAATCACCACTAAAAACACAAATAACCCAATCAAAAAATGGGCAAGTGA
>PVJS01034579.1:0-21493 GCA_004027185.1 Glis glis
AAAAAAAAAAAAAAAAAAAAAAAAGAAAGAAATTCTAGTTCAAAGCTCGATGTAGTGGCGCAAGCCTGAAAATCCCAGTACTTGGGAGGCTGAACCATCACAGGTTTGAGGTCAGCCTTAGCAACTTAGCAAGACATTTTTTCCAAATAAAAAATAAAAAAGGGCTGCAGGTTTAGCTCGGAGGTAGAACATCCCTAGGCTCAATCCCCAGTACCCAAAAAGACAACAAAACAAAAAGAAATTCTGAGTAAGAAAAAAAATTTAAATTAGCATCCCCTAGTGAGTTTTACTGACTGGCAAAGCAAAAAAAAAAAACCGTATATTAGAACCATAGTTGTCAAAGTAATAAACATTTGTCTCTCTTTTGTAATTAAATTGTTGGAGTAAATGCTGAATAGCTTCAGTGGGGAGAAAATTGAATATTTTATACAACTCAGCTTTCTCCCCTTGAATCTGTCATATATTTTGACTTTATTCCTGCTGAATACAGACTTGTTTTTCAAATGTGACCATTGAAACATTTTTTTCACGATTCAGTTTTTGCCAGTAAAAGTGTTGTCACATTTCATTGTGATATTTTTCTAATCAAACAGACAGCACTTGGAAAGAAAATTTTTTGTCCTGTTAACAGCCCAAGATACTCAAATAGGAGTCTATTTCGAAGGATAACAGTTTCGTAGGCACAGATAAATTTCACACAGGTTGGGTATTATTGGAGACAGCACTTGACTCCAAGGTTTCTATAATTTTGCCTCATTTCTGGTCTTTTCTCTAAAACCATCCCTCATTGGCATGTGGCCCCTTAAAACTTGGTGTCCCCTGTATAGCACGCGGTCTTGTGGTGTGTGTGTGTGTGTGTGTGTGTGTGTTGGTGGGAAGGCGGAATGGTATCTCTTTGGGCCATCTCTTTAATTCCAAGATATAGTATAATATAATTAATATAATATATAATTAATATAAAATAATATAGTGATATCATAGATATATAATATTGTATAACATAATAGCGTTATTATATTTTTTTCAGTACTGGGAATGGAACCCAGGGGCATTCTACCTCCAAGCTCCACCCCCAGCCCTATTTTTTTATTCTTTATTTTGAAACAGGGTCTCACTAAGTTGCGGAGGGCCTCACTAAGTAGCTGAGGCTGGCTGCGAACCCGGATCCTCCTGTCTCAGCCTCCCAAGTACTGGGATTACAAGCGTGCGCCACCACGCCTGGCTGTGTTATTATATTAGTTGTACAATAGAGCTAATTCCCCAGCTCTTTATATATATATATATATATATATATATATATATATCCATATATAACCTTGAAATGATAATGTATTCTTTTCCTTTTTTCTCATGGCTAGCAATTAAACTCCAACAAAAAAATCATGACACTGGTAAAGTAAGACTCAGATTAAACAGAATGAAGCAGGCATCGGTTTCCTACCCCTGATCAGTCTGGAATACGTTCACACACCATCTTTAAGAGGGATTTGGAGCTACTTACTCATGGGTCATCTCCGTAAGTCAACCTTAAATTCCTTGAGCACTGGTGGCACACGCTTGTAATCCCAGTACTTGGGAGGCTGAGACAGGAGGATCGCAGGTTCGAGGACAGCCTCAGCAAATAATGAGACTCTCATTAACCTAGCAAGACCCTGTTTCAAAATAAAAATAAAATAGGGCTGGGGATGTAGCTCAGAGGTAGAATGCCGCTGGACTCAATCCCCAGTGCCCCGAAAAGAAAAAAAGAAAAGAAAAGAAAAGCCGGGTGTGTTGGTGCACGCCTGTAATCCCAGTACTGCAGAGGCTGAGGCAGGAGGATCACAGGTTCTAGGCCAGAGAACAGTAATTTAGGAAGTGTCTGGGGGGAGGGCTGGGGGTGTAGCTCAGAGGTAGAACACCCCTGGGTTCAATCCCCAGTAAAACACACACACACACACACACACACACACACACACACACCTCGAAAGAAAGCAGGTATAGAATGCCCTTCCTAACAAACGTTTCTAGACAGTTGAGTGAATTTTAATTATTGGCAATGGATTTCCCCCCATGTTCCCGAGAATCAGTTAAAATTCTGCTGAAGTTCAGAATTACCAAAACTTCCCCCCATATTCGTTTCTTTTCCTTTTATTTTTCTGCCTGGGGCATTCATTTTACAACCAGGGGTATCTGAACCCTATTTTTCGAGCCTTTCTGAGTGAGCGGTGGTGACATCCAATTCCAGGCTCCCCCTTGGGAGCAGAAATTGAATAGTCGCTGAAAAGATTCATGCTTGATTACTTTCTTTAAAGTACAGCGTTTACTTCCTCTTTTACCTTCTACAAGGTACTCAGTAATAAAACTCATTTTTTGAGAGCAAATACAATAAACTAGAGAATAAGTTTAGCTAGGCATGCTGTATTGCCCTCCCCAATTAAAAGTTGGGTACCCCCCTAAAAATATAAATGAATAACTAGTACCACTGAGCCAGTTTTTTTTTTTTTTGGTTTTAGTTTTGGTTTGGTTTATCCATGGGAAACTTTGATTAATTTTATAGAACAGTCATAAAACAGTCACGGGTCCCAATTGTGGCCACATACCTAAAACCTTCTGCCAGTCCAGGTAGGAAACGGTACTCTGCCCCGAGGATTTCGATAATGATGGAGGAGTTGGCTACAAATATCCCGATAGTTAAATATCTTCTGGCAAATCACAGAGGCTGGATATGCCAGTCTGCATCCCTCCTTCCCCACGGCTGGGCATACCTGTGCACAGGTAATCCTCTGGTTTCAGCCAGTCCCCAGCAGAAGCCGAGGATCTCGTCTGTCCTGTCTGTGCTCAGCTGGGAAGTTCTCCGCATAGTCTCGGGCAGGTCCTGGGGCAGATAGAAGCAACTGAGGACACAGCCCAGACCAGACAGGGTATGTGTGGTCACATCAAACAAAGGGACAGTCGCGGTCAAGAGCAGGGGGAGTGATGCACGGGTATCAAGCCTGTCCCCTTTGGTACCTTGCTGAAAAATGTCCCCATCCAGCCTTTTGAGTCATGTAAACAAATCAGGGGACGTGACTTCCCAAACTATATTATATTTCAGAAAGCAAACATGTAACAAATTCTACACAGATTGATTTTTCAGTAACTATCAAACAGGATATAGCTACATGAAGTAGCAATCCTACTTTCAGTATGAAATGGTATGTTCAGTTTAATTCACTGAATTGATTGTTGCATACGTTATTTATATAGCTAGAAAGCACGGTTTCTTTTCATGCATTTATGAATTTTAGGGGCCGGAGAGTATTAAAAGATTCCTATTTTAGCTGGGCATGGTGGCACACGGCTGTAATCCCAGTACTCGGGAGGCTGAGACGGGAGGATCGCAGGTTTGATCCTCAGTAAGTAGTGAGACTATTAGCAACCTAATGAGACCCTGTTTCAAAATAAAAATAAAATAAGGCTGGGAATTGGGGGAGGTTAAATGAGTGATGTGTGTATGTATGTCTCTACCACCCTGTAAGTCATCAAGATGTATGATTACAATGCACCAATAATTTTTTTTAAAAACAATAGGGCTGGGGGTGTAGCTCCGAGGTAGAAAGCCCCTGGGTTCAATCCCCAGTACCACAAAAAATTTTAAATTAAAAATTAAATAAAAGATTCTAACTTTCCTCTGTATTTTCTTTTTTTCCTCTCCTTCATTTTTTTCTTCACGACATCCATATTTTCTGTCTGCATGGAAATATATTTGCTTTGCTTTGATTAAATAATTAAGTTAGTCAACATGAAACCAAGTGAGCTATTTCAGCAAGTTTTTATACATTTTAGATTTTTTAAAAAATGGAAATCTAAGAACTCCCAGTAGAAACAAAAGGCAGAATGGCTTCAGTTATATGCAATATCATCATTTCTTTTGTTGTTGCTGCTGTTTCTGAATTTGTAACTTTCTAAATTCACGGTGAAACTTTGTTTCTGAATTTGTAACTTTCTAAATTCACGGTGAAACTTCTTCCCCAAGATATTTTGTCATATCTTATGCCCTATTTTTTTTTTTTTGGTACTGGGGATCGAATGTAAGGACATTCTATCCCTGAGCTACATCTGCAGACCTTTTTACTTTTTTTGTTTTGTTGTTTTGTTTTTTGAAACAGAGTCTTGCTAGGTTCATGAGAGTCTTGCTATGTTGCTGAGGCTGTCCTCGAACCTGCGATCCTCCTGTCTCAGCCTCCCAAGTACTGGGATTACAGGCATGCACCCCCAGACCTGGCTTTCCTGTACCCTATTTTCAAGGTAATATATTTTGTAAGAATTCTTCATAGCACTTCTTGGTTCATACATCTGACACTCTATACCCCAATGTGATGTAAAATTTACAATGCACCAAATAAAAAAAAAGAAAAAAAGAATTCTTGGTAGCAGGCATGTTCTCATTTGAATCCTGTCAAATCCCTGAAACAGTGAGAAATATACATCTTATATAAGCATTAACTAAACTATAGGTGTTGTATCAATATGATTCATCTTGGCATGGACTCTCACAACTCTTAATCAATACAAAAAACAAAAACAAAAACCATATACTCAGAACCTGCCTAGTGCACGTTTGTTACAATCATGATTAATTCTGTCTCTCATGGTAACCAAGTTATAAAGGATTTCTTCTCTTCCTTTCTTCCTTCCTTCCTTCCTCCCTCCCTCCCTCCCTCCCTCCCTCCCTCTCTCTCTCTTTCTCTTTCTTTCTTTCTTTCTTTCTTTCTTTCTTTCTTTCTTTCATTCATTCATTTAAAAATTTGAGCCAGGTGTGGTAGCACATGCTTGTCATCCCAGTACTTGTGAGGCTGAGACAGGAGGATCGCAGGTTCGCGGCCAGCCTCAACTACTTAGTGAGACCCTGTCTCAAAATGAATAATAAAAAAAATAGGGCTGGGGCTGTAGCTCGGAGGTAGAATGTCCCTGGATTCAATCCCCAGTACCACCAAATAAAAAATAAATAAATAAATAAATAAATAAATAAATAAATAAAAGTTTGTCATGAGCCGGGCTTGGTGGCACACGTTTGTAACCCCAGTACTTGGGAGTCTGAGACAGGAGGATCGCAGGTTCGAGGACACCCTCAGCAACTTAGTGAGACTCTCATCAACTTAGGGAGACCCTGTTTCAAAATAAAAATCAAACAGGGCTGGGGGTGTAGCTCAGAGGTAGAATGCCCCTGCGTCCAATCCCCACTACCAAAAATAAATAAAATAAAAGTTTGTCATGCATTGATAAGCTGTCAGTTCTCAGTCTTCCTAACCCCCTGGCGTAATGGCATTGTGAGGAGGTGGACCTGGGTCGTATCCCTACAGCCTGTGCGATAGAGGAAGGTATGTCGGCGCTCACCTGGCAAGGGGTCAAGCCTCGATTCCCACTTTCTGAGAAGTGCAGGGACCGTGCGAGCCAGCGAGCAGACGCTGCAGCCAGGCATCCCCAGCCACCTTATCTCTCCTGCCCCTTTCGACTCGGGGCGATTCTTGGTTCTTTCGTCATCACACATGACATGATGAAAACCCCCAGGCTGTTTCCTCTCCAATGGCCTGGCCAGGGGACTTCTGCCAGCCAACGCCCCCGCTCTCTGAATTATCTTCCTGCCTCCTTAATTATAAGACAGCAATTACGAACGAGCCTCGCTGGGATTCCCAGCGACCACGGTGGCATCAAAAACCAAGATATCTCGCGCGCAGGTAGCCACTGTCTGCTAATTGTTTCCTCTGCATCACGACCGTCTTTGGGAGACGTGCGCTGTGTCCTGGAGTCGAGATGAACTCTTATGCATGAGAACACGGGTCATGGAGTCTGCTGTGGACAGTCTTATGCATTTTATTTGTGCTGTTTTTGTTTTTATTTATTTATTTATTATTTATTTATTTATTTATTTATTTATTTATTTATTTATTGTGGTAACAGGGATTGAACCCAGGGGCATTCTACCTCCAAGCTACACCCCCAGCCCTATTTTTTTACTCTTTATTTTGAAACAGGGTCTCACTAAGTTGCAGAGGGCCTCACTAAGAGGCTGAGGCTGGCTGCGAACCTGGATCCTCCGGTCTCAGCCTCCCAAGTACTGGGATTACAAACCTGCGCCACCATGCCCAGCTTAGAGCTGAGTTTTTTAAAAAATGCGGCTGAGGGTGTGAATTGAGAGGAGTGGTGCTTAAGGCATATTCTGAACCAGATAGTAGCAGCTGCCTTTGACAGAGGAGCTTTAGCCAGGCATGGTGGCACATACCCGTAATCCTAGTACTTGGGAGGCTGAGACAGAAGGACCACAGATTTGAGGCCAGCCCTCAGCAACTTAGCGGGACTGTTTCCAAATAAAGAATAAAAAGGGCTTGGGTGTAGCTCAGAGATAGAATGCCCCTGGGTCTAATCCCTAGGCCCCCGTTCCCCAAAACGGGGGAAGGAGCCAGGTGTGGTGGTGTACGCTTGTCATCCCAGTACTTGGGAGGCTGAGACAGGAGGATCACAGGTTCGCGGCCAGCCTCAGCTACTTAGTGAGGCGCTCCGTAACTTAGAGATCCTGCTTCAAAATAAAGAATTAAAAATAGGGCGGGGGGGTGTAGCTTGGAGGTAGAATGCCCCTGGGTTCAATCCCCAGTGCCACAAAATAAATAAATAAATAAATAAATAAATAAATAAATCAAAGCCAGGCATTGTGGCTCATGCCTGTAGTCAAGGCCAGTACTTGAGAGGCTAAGACAGGAGGATCACAGGTTGGAGGCCAGCCTCAGCAACTTAGCGAGGCCCTCCACAACGTAGTGAAACCCTGTTTCAAAATAAAAAATAAAAAGGGCTGGGGGTGTAGCTCAGAAGTAGAATGTCCCTGGGTTCAATCCCCAGTACCACAAAATAAATAAATAGATAGATAGATGGTTGATTGATAGATAGATAGATAGATAGATGATAGATAGATAGATAGATGATAGATCGATCTGGGGATATAGCTATATAGCTTAGAGGTAAAACACCCCTGGGCTTAAACCCCAGTACCCCCCAAAAAAGGGGGGTGTTTATGAAGAAGTCTTAATAGCAGGGTTTTGTTTTTATTTTTGTTTGGGTACCAGGGTTTAAACCCAGGGAGTTCTACCTCTGGGCTATCCCCCCAGACCTTTTATTTATTTATTTATTTATTTATTTATTTATTTATTTATTTATTTTGCTGAAACAGGGTCTTGCTGAGTTGCTGGGGCTGGTCTCAAACCTGTGATCTTCCTGTCTCAGCCTCCAAGTGCTGGGATTACAAGCATAATAACAAGGCATTATAGAAATATGTTAAAAAAGTTAATACACTTAGAATTTTTTTCATAATCCCATTTTTGGTCAGACGATAAGACTGATAGGAGAGATCATCTCTAAGTGGTAGGTGTATTCATTAGCTATTGCTACAAAACAAAAATCAGAAGTCTGTTAGTGGTCAATTATAAAGGGTATTTATTTTGGTCGTAAATTAGAAGAGGTATTTATTTCGACGGTAAATTATAAGAGGTTATTTCGGTAAATTAGAAGAGGCATTTATTTCGGTGGTAAATTATAAGAGGTTATTTATTTTGGTGTTAAATTATAAGAAGTATTTTGGTGATAAAAATAAGATTTGTTTTCACTGGTAAGTTATAAGAGGTATTTATTTTGGTGGTAAATTATGAGAAGTTATTTATTTTGGTGGTCAATTATAAGAGATATATATTTTGGTCATAAATTATAAGAGGTATTTATTTTGGTGGTAAATTATAAAAGGTATTTATTTTGGTGGTAAATTATAAGAGGTATTTATTTTGGTGGTCAATTATAAGAGGTATTTATTTCGGTGGTAAATTATAAGAGGTATTTATTTTGGTGGTAATTTATAAGAGGTTATTTATTTCGGTGGTAATTTATAAGAGGTATTTATTTCGGTGGTAAATTATAAGAGGTATTTATTTTGGTGATAATTTATAAGAGGTATTTATTTCGGTGGTCAATTATAAGAGGTATTTATTTCGGTGGTAAATTATAAGAGGTATTTATTTCGGTGGTAATTTATAAGAGGTTATTTATTTCGGTGGTAATTTATAAGAGGTATTTATTTCGGTGGTAAATTATAAGAGGTATTTATTTTGGTGGTAATTTATAAGAGGTCTTTATTTCGGTGGTAATTTATAAGAGGTTATTTATTTTGGTGGTAATTTATAAGCGGTCTTTATTTCGGTGGTAAATTATAAGAGGTATTTATTTCGGTGGTAATTTATAGGAGGTTATTTATTTCGGTGGTAATTTATAAGAAGTTATTTTGGTGGTAAATTATAGGAGGTATTTATTTTGGTGGTAAATTATAAGAGGTTATTTATTTCAGTGGTAATTTATAAGAGGTATTTATCTTGGTGGTAAATCATAGGGGTGTTTATTTCTCACCTGCATGTCTGAGTTTTGACTGGGGTCTGGCTGGTCTTAGGTTGGGCAGCGCATCAGAGTGGGCTCAAGCCAATGCCAAGTATCTGGTAATCTGTGGAACCAGCTGCTACCCAAAGCATATTCTTTTCCTGGTGATAGGGAAAGTGTAAGAGGAGAAGACCAAGTGCAGAGGCGCCGTTCGTGCATCTGCTCCTGTCCCCTTCGGTGACATTTCAGGGGACAAAGCAGGTGTCCAGGCAGACAAGAACCTGGTGAGGTTATGGGTGGGTGTCGCCACTAGAGGGCAGCAAAGGTCTAGGCCCAATAGTCCCTTCTTACTGCGGAAGCAACAGTTTCTTTTACTTTATCCAAGTGCTTCTATGTATCGAAATGCTTTTATTCTATACCAAGGTAGGAATAAAAAGTTGTTATTTTAAAAATATTAAAGCCAGAATGGTGGTCCACGCTTGTCATCCCAGTACTTGGAAGGCTGAGACAGGAAGATCGCAAGTTCATGGCCAGCCTCAGCTACTTAGTGAGACTCTCCGCAACTTCGTGAGACTCGGTTTCAAAATAAAGAATAAAAAATAGGGCCGGGGGTGTAGCTCGGAGGTAGAAAGCCCCTGGGTTCAATCCCTAGTATCTCAAAAAAAAATATTAAAGCCAGGCATGGTGGTCCACGCTTGTCATCCCAGTACTTGGGAGGCTGAGACAGGAGGATCACAGGTTTGAGGGCAGCCTCAGTAACAGAGCTAGACTCTTAGCAACCTATTAAGACCCTGTTTCCAAAAAAGAATAAAAAAGCATTGGGGGTGTAACTTAGAGGTAGGGTGCCCCTGGGTTCAATCCCCAGTAACCTCCTACACACACACACACACACACACACACACACACAAAATGAGGTCCCATTTAACCCAAAGGCATTCTACCTCTGAACCGCTCCTAGCCTCTCCCCACTTTTTTTGTTTTTATTTTTGAAATAGAATCCTGTTAAGTTGCTAAGAGTCTCACTAAGTTGCTGAAGCAAGCCTCAAACCTGCGATCCTTCTGTCTCAGCCTCCCACGTACTGGGATTATAGACGTGTGCCAGCACGCCTGGCTGTCCTTGTTATTTATTTATTTATTTATTTATTTATTTATTTATTTATTTATTATTGTGGTACTGGGGATTGAATCCAGGGGCATTCTACCTCCTAGCTACACCCCAGTCCTATTTTTTTGTTCTTTCTTTTGAAACAGGGTCTCACTAAGTTGCCGAGGGCCTCACTAAGTAGCTGAGGCTGGCCACAAACCCGGATCCTCCGGTTTCAGCCTCCCAAATACTGGGATTACAAGCGTGCACCACCATCCCCAGATTATGAGTGTTTAACTAAAATTAAACATCTGATTTGGTGGTTGTGGGCGAGAGATTTCTCTTGAGAAAGTCCTGATTATTTCATATTAAGTTGGCCCATCATCTGCTATCCAGAGAGCGCTCTAACTCTCCTCTTTCCGCCCAGTGCATCTTCAATTGTATGTGTCTTGATTTTTCTCTCATACTACACTGAGTTGGGTGTTTATCTCTCCATCTACACCACAGAAGTGGCGAGATACACATCTCCCGTATTGAATCTGCAATGCAGATAAGAGCAGAGGTGTTTATTTTATGTCGACTGGTTTTTATGAGACTATATCCGAGAATCCAGCACTTAGAGTAGGTTCTCATGTTTTAAAGACAGAACAGGGTTTCTGTGGTTGAAGTAAGGTGTTTCATAGGAACCCAGATTTAAAGGTAAAACAAAATGCAACGGGGAAGGTGTTATGGTGGCGCATGCTTGTAATCCCAGTAATTGGGAGGCTGAGACAGGAGGACCGCAGGTTCGAGGCCAGCCTCAGCAATTTAGCGAAACCTTCAGCAATCTAGCAAGACCCTGTTTCAAAAACAAAAAGTCAAATAGGGCTGGAGCATAGTCCATAGGTAGAAGGCCCCTGGGTTCCATCCGTAGTAACACACACACACACACACACACACACACACACACACACACATACACACACACACTGCAATAGGGAAGCCTGGTATGGTGACATATACTTGTAATTCCAGTACTTGGGAGGCTGAGACAGGAGGATCACAGGTTCTAGGTTAGCTATAGCAACTTAGTGAGGCCCTCTGCAGTTTAGTGACATCCTGTTTAAAAAACAAAAATTAAAATAGTGCTGGGGATGTAGCTTAGAGGTAGATTGCCCCTGGGTTCAATCCTCAGTACCACAAACAAAACTGCAAAGTGAACCATTATAAGGAAGCTGCGTGTTGATGCCTCTGGGTTCCCATCTGAGACTGCTCATAATTCAGATTTTTTGAAGGTGATTATTCAGAGTCCTTCACCTTGAGCCTCTGTTCTTTTAACTCTTACTGAAGTCCCATCTCTTGAAATGGGATGAAATTCCAGCACTGCTCAAATTGATTAGTCTATTTCCTTACCCCCTTTTAAACGTAAAATCAAATTGCATTTGTGTGGCAAGTCCCCCAGCACCGATGAAAATGGGGATTCTGCGATTGCCGACACGAATCTTTATTTTTCCCCGGGGAGATCTTAAACTGGAGTTGGCGCCTATTAAACTTTTAGGAGGATAAAATGAGCAAATGGCTTTTTCTTTAAACAGGTACTTTTTGTTGTTGTTGTTTCCAAGAAAGAACACACTTGGCTGAAAAAGATGATCTTCTTTTCCACAAATGACTTTTCACCCTTTACAGAGAAAAAGCAGGCGCGGGGAGGGCTGCGAGGAGACAGCCCCACGCGGTCCCAAGTGGCAGAAGGTTGAAACTAAGTCGTATTTATGTTTTATCTGACTTATGTAAATATTGCCTCCGATATCTTTCCCAAGGGGCTGAAATGCTGTCATCATTCATTTCTGTCTTTAAGGAAAGGATTTTTCTTCCTTCTCTTTTTCTCCTTCCCTTTCTTCCTTCCTCCCTCCCTTTCTCTTTCCTTTGCTCCTCCCTTCCTCCCTCTTTCTCTCCTTTCTCTCTCTCTCTCTTTATCTCTCTCTCTCTCTTTTTTTGAACCCAGGGGTGGTCTACCTCCGTGCTACACCCCCAGCCCTATTTTTTATACTTTATTTTGAAACCGGGTCTCACGAAGTTGCGGAGGGCCTCACTAAGTAGAGAGAGAGAGAGAGAGAGAGAGAGAGAGAGAGACAGGGAGAGAGAGAGAGAAAGACAGGGAGAGAGAGAGAGAGAGAGCTGAGGCTGGCCCCGAACCTGGATCCTCCGGTCTCCGCCTCCCAAAGTACTGGGATTACAAACGTGCACCACCACGCCTGGCTTTCTCTCTGTCTTTCTTTCTTTCATTTCTTGTGGTACTGGGGATGGAACTCATGGTCTTTCTTCCTCTGAGCTACATCTTCAATACTGTTTATTTAATTTAATTAATTAATTTATTTATTTATTTATTTATTTTTGCGGTACCAGGGATTGAACCCACGGGCATTCTACCTCCGCGCTACACCCCCGGCCCTATTTTTTATCCTTTATTTTGAAACCAGGTCTCACGAAGCTGCAGAGGACCTCACCAAGCAGAGAGAGAGAGAGACAGAGAGAGAGAGACAGGGAGAGAGAGCTGAGGCTGGCCGCGAACCCGGATCCTCCGGTCTCCGCCTCCCAAAGTACTGGGATTACAAGCGTGCACCACCACGCCTGGCTAATTTAATTTATTATTTATTTTATTTTATATTTTATTTAATTTTTAAATTTAATTTATTTTATGTTATTATTTTATATTATTTATTTTCTTTTATTTTATGTTTCATTTATTTATTTTATTATTTTGTTTATTTTCTATTTTACTTATTTTTTTATTATTTTATTTTATTTTTAAATTTATTTTATTTTATTATTTCATTTTGTTATTATTTTATTTTATTTATTTTCTTTTATTTTATGTTTCATTTATTTATTTTATTATTTTGCTTATTTTCTTTTATTTTATATTTTATTTATTTTTATTATTTTATTTGGAAACAGCATGTGTTTAAGTTGCTGAGAGTCTCACCACAGTGCTGAGGCTGGCCTCAACCTGCGATCCTCCTGTTTCAGCCTTCTAAATACTGGGGTGTCAGGCTTGCACCACCATGCCTGGCTTCTGTTGCCCTTTAAAATGGAGAAGCCCCCAGGCAGCGTGACGAGAGGCAGGGCTGAGATTGCAGGGAGGCTCCTGGAGCCAGGAGCGGTGCTGGGGTAAGGGTGGAGAGCTCCGAACGCGGGTGTGGTCCTAACACTTAGCGGGCTACCTCTGCTTGACCAGGTGATGTTTAACTTGAAATCCAACCACTCGTCTAGAATCCAGAAAGGGGGAAGAGAAGAGAAAGCAGTGGGCATTGAGGATGCAGGTGATGTCATAATTTTACTTTGTTGTATAATATTCCTTGGTGTTTCTTTGTTTTCCTATCCACCTTATTCATTCATTTATTTATTTATTTATTTATTTATTTATTTATTTATTTATTTATTTATTTATATTGGGGATTGAACCCAGAATCATTCTACCTCTGAGCTACATACCCAGCCCTATTTTATTTTTGTATGTATGTATGTATGTATGCATGCATGTATGTATGTATTACTTGTTTATTTATTTTGTGGTACTGGGGATTGAACCCAGGGGCATTCTACCTCTGAGCTACACCCCCAGCCCTATTTTTTTATTCTTTACTTTGAAACAGGGTCTCACTAAGTTGCGGAGGGCCTCACTAAGTAGCTGAGGCTGGCCGCGAACCCGGATCCTTCGGTCTCAGCCTCCCAAGTACTAGGATTACAAGCCTGTGCCACCACGCCTGGCTCCTATTTAATTTTTTTATTTTGAAACAGGGTCTCACTAAGTTGCAGAGGGCCTCACTAAGTAGCTGAAGCTGGCCTTGAACCTGCAATCCTCCTGTCTCAGCCTCCCAAGTACTGGATTACAAGCGTGTGCCACCATGCCTGGCTCCATTTACCTAATTTGTGGATCCCCAGAGATGTCCAACTGCTGGTCCCCAGAACCTGAGACCCTGTTACACCCCCTGGCACACATATTTAAGGTGAGGCTCTTCCCTGGAAAGACTGTGGGGGTGCGTGCAAGGGGCCTCCATGTTGTCCCCAAGGTCCTTGTGGCAGGAGGATTGCAGACACATCCGAACAGATATTTGGCTTCTGGCTTTGAAGATGGAGCAAGGGAACTTTTAGAATGTGGAAAAGACTAAGAGGCAGATTCTCCAAAGGTGTAGTGTAGAGTCATGCCTTTTTTTTTTTTTTTTGAGGTACTGAGGGTTTAACCCAGGGGCATTCTACCTCTGAGCTACACCCCCAGCCCTGTGTTTTTATTCTTTATTTTGAAACAGGGTCTCACTAAGTTGTGGAGGGCCTCACTAAGTAGCTGAGGCTGGCCGCGAACCTGGATCCTCCTGTCTCAGCCTCCCAAGGACTGGGATGACAAGCGTGCGCCACCACGCCTGGCAAGTCCTGACGTTTAAGAGCCCCGAGGGCCAGGGCTGGGAGATGACAGAGTTGCACGGGTTTGAGCCACTGCGTTCATGGCGATTCATCGGGTAGGAAAGTAGCATAGGGGCTCCCCGTGACTTCCTCTGTCCACCGCGTCACCACGTCCTTCAAATGTGGATGGTTCTCTGCGTTCACTTCTCCTCCCCTCCGGTGGCTCCAGTCTGGCCCCCCTCATCAGGACCTGGCCCCAGCCTCCCCAGCAAGACTGCACCCCATCTCTGCCGCAGACAATTCTTGGAAGTTACAAAGGGATCCAGGAAAAGTCGTGCTCTCGAAAGCCTTTAATGTCTTACGAAGAAATAAATCCACATGGCGTGGTGTGACGTGCCAGTCCTGCCGAGCTGGCTCCGGTGGCTTCGCCGGTCTTTTCTGTGTTTAGTAGTGGGTGGGGGTGGGGCTTTAGTTTGTCTGTTTGTTTGTTTGTTTTTGTGGTACTGGGGATTGAACCCATGGGCATTCTACTTGTGAGCTATATCCCCAGCATTCTATCATCTATCATCTACCTATCATCTATCTATCTATCTATCTATCTATCTATCTATCTATATATCTAACTATCTATCTATCTATGTATCATCCATCTCTACCATCTATCTATCATCTGTCTATGTATCATCTCTCTCATCTATCATCCATCTATATCTATCACCCATCTATCTATATCTGTCTATCATCCATCTCTATCATCTATCATCCCTATCTATCTATCATCCATCTCTCCCATCTATCTGGCATTCATCTATATCTATCAATCATCTGTCTATATCTATCTATCATCTATCTATATCTATCTATCTATCATCATCCATCTACATCTATCTGTCATCCATCTATCTATATCTCTATATCTATCATCTATCTATCTATATCTATCATCTATCTATCATATCTATCATCTGTCTATCATCCATCTGTATCTATCTATCTATCTATCTATCTATCAATCATCTGTCATCTGTTTTGTTTTGTTTTTGAAACAGGGCTTTACTAGGTTGCTGAGAGTCTCACTAAGTTGGGGAGGCTGGCCTCAAACCTGTGATCCACCTATCTCAGTCTCCCAATTACTAGGATTATAGGCATTTGCCACCAAGCCCAGATTACTTTGTTTTTAGTCCTTATATCAGACCCCATTTTTTCCTTCCTCTTTCTTTCCCCCTTTCCCTTTTTTCTGTTCTGCCTCCTGTTTCTCTCGCTTTCTCAGTACTGGGGATAGAGCCTAGGGTGTAGCATGTTGGGGAAGCACATGTTGGGGTACATCTCAGGTACTCGGTCCTCAGTAGTAGGTTTGAATCAGAATGCCCGTGGGTCAATTCTGTATGAACCTCTTACTCTTTGTGTGACTGTAGATCAATAAACCTCTTTATGGAAAGCCAGGCATGCTGGCGCACGCTTGTCATCCCAGTACTTGGGAGGCTGAGACAGGAGGATCACAGGTTCGCGGCCAGCCTCAGCTACTTAGTGAGGCCCTCCGCAACTTAGTGAGACCCTCTTTCAAAATAAAATAATAAAAAATAGGGCTGGAAGTGTAGCTCAGAGATAGAATGCCCCTGTGTTTAATCCCCAGTTCCGCAAAATAAATAAATAAGTAAATAAAAATAAAAAACATTTTAAAAACCTCTTTATGCTTCAATTCTTCTGTGGAAAAAGTTCCCTGAATATTTTATTTTTTTATTTTAATTTTTTTGTGGTACTGGAGGCGGAACCCAGGGCTCTACCTCTGGGCTACACCCCCAGTCCTATTTGATTTTTTTTTTTTAATTTGGAAACAGGGTCTTGCTAAGTTGCAGAGGCTGACTTCGAACCTGTAATCCTCCTGCCTCAGCCTCCCAAGTACTGGGATCATAGTTGTGCGCCACCATGCCCGCCTTCCCTGGATGTTTTAAACATTAAGCGAGTTAATACACATAAAACACCTGGGACTGTTCTAAACACAGTGTAAATCGGTGCATAACATGATTACCGTATTCCATGTTGTAGGGTGGACTGCAGGTTGGAAAAGAATTCCCAAGTCAAAGAGTAAAAGCATAGACAAATTTGACTAAGGGACAACATTTGCATGGGTGTGGGGGTGGCGGCTCTGGGTAGACTCTCCAGACTGCCCAAGAGGGGCAGAGCTGCCAACTTTGGGGAAAGCCATGAGTCTTGGTCCCCTGAGAGAGAGCTAGGAGCCTGGGGGGCATTACAAGAGGCCAATTGGGGGAGGCCCCGTCTTTATAGCTCTCTCTTTAGCATGCAGTGCATGTGTCCCTAGTTTGTTTGTTTGTTTGTTTGTTTGTTTTGGTCAGGGCACACTCAAGGACATGATGGTATTACCTTCTTTTGATTGAAATGCAGCATCATCACCCCCGAAATCAAGCTATGAAACACTTCTGTCTCCTCCTCCTCCCCCAATTCTTTTTATTTTTTCATTTATTTATTTATTTATTTATTTTGCGGTACCGGGGATTGAACCCAGGGGCGTTCTACCTCCGCGCTACACCCCCGGCCCTATTTTTTATCCTTTATTTTGAAACCGGGCCTCACAAAGTTGCAGAGAGAGAGAGAGACAGTGAGAAAGAGAGAGAGAGAGAGCTGAGGCTGGCCGCGAACCTGGATCCTCCGGTCTCCGCCTCCCAAAGTACTGGGATTACAAGCGTGCGCCACCACGCCCGGCTCGCCTCCCCCAATTCTCTCAGGGCCGGTTGCAGTGGAAAGCTCCTGTCTCCAGCCCCTGTCCACAACAGATCTGTTTTGCGTTTCTGTATCTTCTCCCTTTTCCACATGTAGTAGCAATGGAAGCATCTATTCTGTGGTGTCTTGAATCTGGCTTTCTTCAGGGGAGAGCCAGACATATTGTGGTATCAGTAATTCGTCCTTTTGCATGGGCAAATAATATTTCATTTTAGGGGCATCCTCCAGTTGGCTCATCTATACATCTGTTTGAGGAAATTTGGGTAATTTCCAGTTTGGGGCAATAATGCATAAAGCTATAACCATTCAAATGTACTTTTTAGTGTGAAGATAGCTATTCATTTCTCTCGGGTGAATATGCAGGTTTGCTGAGTTGTGAGGTGAGTATACCCCAAGCCGATAAACTGGTCTCTAAAGTGGCCAGTCTAGTTTGTATTTCCAGCTACAGTGTATGAGAGTTCCACTTGTTGTACCTGCTCACCAGCACTTGATATTACTAGGACTTTTGATTTTAAACCTTTTTTTTTTTTTTTTTTGGCAGTACCGGGGATTAAACCCAGGGCATTCTGCCTCTGAGCTCCACCCCCAGCCCTATTTTTTATTCTTTATTATGAAATAGGGTCTCACTAAGTTGCGGAGGGCCTCACTTAAGTAGCTGAGGCTGGCCACAAACCCGGATCCTCCGGTCTCAGCCTCCCAAGTACTGGGATTACAAGCATGTGCCACCACGCCCAGCTTGATTTTAAACATTCTAATAGATTTCCAATGGTATGTCTTTGTGGTTATAATTTATATTTCCTTAGACATTGATGATGTTAAACATTTATCCAGATGTGGTTGGTATCTGATTCTATAGCTTCTCTTGCTAAATTTATTCCTACATATAATATATATATATATATATATATATATATATATATATATATGTGTGTGTGTGTGTGTGTGTGTACATGTATGCATATGTAAATGTTTATTTATAGTCTATTTTTGCTGCTAGTATATAAAAATAGAACTTATTTTTAACATATTAGCCATATATTCCAGGGATGTGCTTAATTCATTCATTAGTTCTAGTAGTTTCTTTGTTTCCTATGATTTCTGTGTGAATCATTGTATCAGACGGAAGGACAATTTTTCTTTCTTCCTCATCGTTAAATGTTCTTAATTTCTTTTTTCTTGCTTTATGGTAATGGTGATGAACTCCAGTCACATGTTAAAAATGTGCGATGAGAATGGGCATCCTTGTCTTGGGGGCAAAGTGATCAAAATTTTACTATTAAGTCTGATAATAGCTGTAACTTTTTCACAGTTGGCCTTTAGTATACTGAGGAAGTTTCTTGTCATGTTAATTTTCTGACAGTTTTAAAAGCGATGGGTGATAAATTTTAGTGCTATTTTTGCATTTATTGAGATGACCATATGGTTTTTCTTTTTTAGGCTGTTAATATGGTGAATTACATTGATCTCTCTCTCTCTCTCTCTCTCTCTCTCTCTCTCTCTGTCTCTTTCTCTCTCTGGCTCTGTCTGTCTGTCTCTCTCTCTCTGGCTCTGTCTCTCTGTCTCTCTCTCTCTCTGTCTCTCTCTCTCTCTGTCTCTCTCTCTCTCTCTGTGTATGTGTGTGTGTGTGTGTGAGTGGGGATTGAACTGAAGGATGTTCTACCTTTGACCTATACCCCAGCCATGTTTTACTTTGAAACAGGTTCTCCTTAAATTATCACATGCTGGCCTCTATCCTGTGATCCTTCTGTCTCACCTTCCTAAGTACTGTGATTACAGGTGTGCATCAGTCAGTATGCTTGGCTAGTGTTTTTTTTTTTAAGATTACATCCACCTCCTATTTAAAAACCACCCAAATTGATAGTAATGAATTCTTTCTACATGTTGTTGGATTCAACTTGTTAATGTTTTATTATTTTTCTATGTTGATTGAGGGCATTAGTCTGTCAATTAATTTTTGGTAATATCTAATTATTATCTGCTGGTCTCATGATGAACAGGAAAGTGTTTTCTCTATTGTCTGAACAAAGTATGCAAAAATTGGTGTTTTTCCTCTTTACCTTTTTAATCAATTTGATTACTAGCTGGGTGTGGTGGCGCACACCTGTAATCCCAGTACTTGGGAGGCTGAGACTGGAGGATCCAGGTTCACAGCCAGCCTCAGCTACTTAGTGAGGCCCTCTGCAACTTAGTGAGACCCTGATTCAAAATAAAGAATAAAAAACAGGGCTGGGGGTGTAGCTCAGAGGTAGACTGCCCTTTGATTCAACCCCCAGTACCGCAAAAAAAAATTTTTTTTTGATTACTGAAGTCATCTGAGCCTGAAATTATCTTTGTGTGAAGTCTGTTGCATGAAATTCAGTTATTTTTAAGTAACAAAGGGCCATTGAGATTTTAAAATTTTATCTGATTTTAGTTCTAAGTTATCTTTTTAATGGAATTTTTGCATTTCTTCTACATTGCCAAATTGGTTGGCATAAATTGTCCAGTTCATCTTGAGTGATAGTAGAGATGGCAGATAAAGATGAAGGGGGGATTTGGGGCTTTCCTTGTTCCTTTAAAGCTTTTAAGTTAGTCAATGCTATTTGGTATAGTCAACTTGAGAAGCTTTTGTGCTTCTAAAAATACGATGTTTAAAAGTCCATGAAGAAAGGAGAGTTGGTAATAGGAAGCTACAGAAGTAGTACGGCATGTGCATTTCTTTAAGGAAAATTTTAGGGAAAGTAATTTAAAGTTACACTTAAAAGACTACACACTTTCTCATTTTAAAGTTTTACTCGCTATAGTTCCTCTCTACTAGAAAAATAAATAAATAAATAAATGAAGGACAGAATCCAATCCAAGAGGCCTTGAAGCTTCCTGAGGACCAGGACAGACAGTAATAAAGCAGGTGGGAAAATGATTTCAAGGGATCCGAGGTTTTAGGCTGAGATTTTGTATGTTTTGGACACAGGACCTAGCATTTGAAGCTGTGCCTTCGATTCTAGGTGCTTTTATCTTGCTGTTTTTCTTCGTTTTCGGTCCTGGGGATTGAACCCAGGGGCGTTCTCCCTGTGAGCTACACCCTGAGCCCTATTTTATTTTATTGTATTTTATTATTTTGTTTTATTTATTTATTTTATTATTTTATTTATTTTTTATTTTATTTTACTTTTTTATTATTTTATTTTTATTATTTTATTTTATATTTATTTATTTTATATTTTAATAATATAAATATATTTATTTTAAATATATTTTTATTTTATATTTATTATTTATCTTATATATTTATTTATTTTATGTTTTGTTTATTTTATATTTATATTTTATTTATTTTATATTTTGTCCCACTAAGTCACTGAGAGTCAAGCTGAGGCAGGCCTCGAACCTGTGATCCTCCTGCCTCAGCCTCCCAGGTACTAGGGTTGCAGGCGTGCAGCACCACTCTTGGCGGATGCTGAGTACTCTTGCAGCACCCGGGAGCCGAGTCTCCACCAGCAGCTCTCTGCAGGACCAAGCACAGCATCTCTCCATCCGGCGGGAAGTGGGAGGGGCGGGGAGACCCGCACAGGCCCCGCCCACTTCCTGCCGCGGCGGCTCCCATTCGCCGCCGGCCGTCGCGCGCTGTTGACGTCATCACGCCGGGCCTTCCGGAAGTGCGCTAGGCGCGGCAGCGTGGCGGAAGCGGGCGGTGTGCGCGGGCGGGCGCCGGCGGTGTGGACCCGAGCGTGGACGATCCGGATGCCGGGAAACATTGAGTAGGGTGCGGGCCGGGTCCTGGGGAGAGGCGGGAGCGAGGTGCGGCGGGAAGTTTTGTCTGTACTGGGATGAAGGGCCCCAACATGGAGGTCGTCCCCCGTCCTGTCCCGCCGATCGCGGGTGCGCCGTCCACATGAGACAGTAAGATGGGGGAAAAGAATGAGGAAAGTAGCCGGGCGTGGTGGCCCAGCACGCTTGTCATCCCAGGACTTGGGAGGCTGAGACAGGAGGATCCGGGTTTGCAGCCAGCCTCAGCTACTTAGTGAGACCCTCAGCAACTCAGTGAGACCCTGTTTCATAATAAAGAATAAAAATAGGGCTGGGGTGTAGCCTGGAGGTAGAATGCCCCTGGGTTCAATCCCTGGTACTGCAAAAAAAAAGATGAGGAAAGTGCACGCAGCAGAGCCAAGGCCTGGGGAAATACCAGTTTTGAGTTCGGAGGAAATGTCCCCAGAGTCCTAAATGTCAGGTTCAGGTCAGGAGGGAAGGAGGGTGTTTCCACTCGTGCATGGGACGCGTGGTCGCGGAGAGCAGCAGTTCCCGCGAGTCTAAGTTAGTTTCCTGCCCCTTATGCCTTGAGTTTCGCTTGCCTGTCATGCACGGATTTTAGCAGGGAAATGCAATGCGAGCAGAGTCAGGCTCCTAGGACTATAGAAGTGGGTAGCAGCAAGTACACCTTTTAGTGGTTCTTGACATGATCAGTATTTCACTTTTTCATCTGAATAGAAAATGAGTTTCTCGCCGCCGATAAATAAAACAGTATTTTAACCCCCTTCGTTTTGAAGTTTCATTGATGTGCATGCACGTTTGTCTTGTAGATGAGTGGCTGGTGACTCCAGATGCTGAGGCACCTGTATCCTTGGCACAGGTCGGTACTGAGCTGGAGTAGACTGTGCATTCTGAAGCGGTGTCTATTTACCATGAAGTTGCAGTCTCCAGAATTCCAGTCCCTTTTCACAGAAGGACTGAAGAGTCTGACAGGTGAGAGATTAGGGCACCTTTTATTGCTTTGGAAGGCTGTGTAAATGGAGAAGCGCAGGGTGGGCGTGGTGGCGCACGCTTATAATCCCAGTACTTTGGGAGGCAGAGACCAGAGGATCCGGGTTCGCGGCCAGCCTCACCTTTCTCTCTCTCTCTCTCTCTCTCTCTCTCTCTCTGTCTCTCCCTCTCTCTCTCTCTCTCTCTCTC
>PVJS01034580.1:0-21491 GCA_004027185.1 Glis glis
AGAGAGAGAGAGAGAGAGAGAGAGAGCGAGCGAGAGAGAGAGAGAGAGAGAGAGAGAGAGACAGGGAGAGAGAGAGAGTGTGCGAGCGCGGCGTGCGCGAGCTGAGGCTGGCCACGAACCCCGGATCCTCCGGTCTCCGCCTCCCAAAGTACTGGGATTACAAGTGTGCGCCACCACGCCTGGCCCCAAGCTCTTTCTGAAAATTTCAGCATTACTATGTTGCTGTTTTGGTAATTTATCTGCTCCTCTCTGTTTTTGGCTACTTTCTAACAAGCACTTATCTTAGTGTTTAAAGTTCTTTTGTATTTCCGAAGTGCACTTTTCTTACCTTTGTTACTCTACCTTTTTTCTATGGGTCCCTAGTTTTTTCCTGCTGCTAGCTAGAAGCTGTACCCACCAGTTACTGATTCTCCAAAATACGACTGTACCACACATACCCGCCAAGTATTGGCAGAGCTTTAAATCCGCAGTCTCTTTCTGTTATATTGTTACTCCAACTGCCATTTGTCATCACAAAGCGGTGCCTATCAAGGTCCTCTTAGTCTTGGGCACTCCTGCTTTCTGGTTTTTGTTTGTTGGACATTTGCATGGTGCACTACATGCTTTTCCTTCACAAGTGTTGACTAGCTGGAAATCAAGCAGTCTCCAAGCCCTTTCCTCCACCAAGAGAAAATGACCTTCTGAAACTTAAAGCTGGCTACTGCCACACAGAAGTTTACATCATGCCTAATGTGAGCATCCTTTATCTCAAAATAAGCACTATTTCTTGCAGTTTGGAAGTGTGACACCAACTCATGGTTAAGAAAGAATTAGGGAGCAAGGAGAAAAAGATGAAGCCAACTCCCATTAGTTTCTATACTTCAGGAATATGTAGAAAATTGCTCAAGCTAAAAAATAAGCAACACCAGAACTCTTTATTGTAATTCTTCTAAAACTTCCTGACATACACACACTTGTAAACATACATACACACATGTACACACACACACACACACATTCACGTTAGATTTAAGGTGATCCTATATAAAAATGCACAGTCTCACAAAGGTTACTTGCAAAAAAAAATGTTTCAATTATTCTAATACCAGCAAATCTTTTGGGGGACACTCAGTGCTCTTTGAGTATGTCAAAAACAAGTGCTGAGAGTGCTGTTCCACACTTGTAATCCCAGGACTTGGGAGGCCGAAACAGGAGGATCACAGGTTCAAGGCTAGCCTCAGCAACTTAATGAGGCCCTTAGCAACTTAGAGAGACCCTGTTACAAAATGAAAAGTAGGGTACAGTGACTCACACCTGTAATCCCAGTACTTGGAGGCTGAGACGGGAGGATCACCTGTTCGAGGACAACCTCAGCAATTTAGGGAGAATCTCAGCAACCTACCAAGACCTTGTTCCAAAATTAAAAAATAAAAATGGCTCGAGGTGTAGCTCAGAAGTAGAATGCCCCTGGGTTCAATCCCTAGTACCACAATAAAAAAAGAAAGAAAGAAAAATATAAAATAGGGCTGGAGATGTAGCTCGGAGGCAGAATGCCCCTGGGTTCAATCGGCAGTACCAAAAATAATAAGTCTTCTCAAGATGGAAGAAAAAATTAACTTCTCTGTCCATCGGCTGTCACATTTTTTAAAATCGAAGAATAGGAAAGCCGGACTGTTTACAAGCCCGCAGCGCGCTGGGAAAGGACAGAATAATCCCAGCGACGCGGAGCAACAGAAACCAGGCTCACCTCCCTAGGCAGGCACGCCCGGGGCGGTAGTCACCGCCAGTGTGCAGAGGAAAGCGCGGCCTTCCGGCTGAACCTACGAGGCCGGGGAACGGGGGCGCGGCGCCGGCTACCTGCGCACGTCGGCCCGCGAGGGGCGGGGAGGGAGCCAGGGCGGAGTGGCCGGGACCCCGCGCCCCGGGCAGGGGTGAGGAGAACACCTGACTTAGGTGTGGAGGGGCGCGCTGGCCGCCATCGGGACCCCGCAGGCGAGCCAGGGCCGGTGACCGCGGGGTGGGCTGGCAGCGGCAAGAACGCACGCCGACTCGGGCCGGCGCCCCGGCACTTCTGACTTGACGGCTCCGGGTCGGAAGCCCTGACTTGGGCGCGGTTCGGGCGCACCGGCACTCACCCAGGCCGGCAGGTCGCAGGCGCGCACCCCCAGGCGCACGACGCGCTCCTCGTCCTCCAGCAGGGCCAGCGCGCGGCACAGGCGGCTGGCCTTGAGGCCGCGGCTCCGGCGGCACCAGGCGAGCAGCCCGAGCGCCAGCAGCACCCAGCTGAAGCTCAGCCCCAGGTAGCCGAGCGCGTACACCGGCAGCAGCAGCGCAAAGCTGCGCGCCAGCTGCGCCAGCAGCCCCGGCACGTCCACGCTCAGCATGCCGCCGGGGGGCTCGGGCGCCGGGCGGCCCGCGGCCTGGCCAGCACCGGCCTCCGGGCCCTGGTCCCCGGCGCCGCTCATCGCTGCCTCCGCTCCCGGCCGAGGCGGGCGCGGCGCTCTCGCGGACCCAGGCCCGCTCAGTCCCGCGCGCCAGCGCCCCACTGAGGAGAGGGCGCGCCCAGCCGCTACCCGCCCTCCGGCCCCGCCCGGGGAAGGGAGGCACGCGACGTCACCGCGCCAGGCAGGCCCCGCCCCCACACCCCTCTGCGGGGACGGGTGGTGTTGCCGGAGAGCGTTCGGTGAGTGCGTCATCACGCCGGGCCCGCCCCGCCCCCGCGCCTGTGCTCCTCTAAGGGGACCGTTGGTGCCGCCGGAGGATGGACGGTGTGTGGCGTCATCACGCTGGGCCCGCCCCGGCCCCGCCCCCTCTGAAGGGCTGGTTGGCGCCGCCGGAGGATGGGCGGTGCGTGGCGTCATCACGCCGGCCCGCTCCGCGCCCGCGCCCTCTGAAGGGCTGGTTGGCGCCGCCGGAGGGTGGGCGGTGCGTGGCGTCCTCACGCCGGCCCGCTCCGCGCCCGCGCCCTTCTGAGGACCGGATCCGCGCAGTGGAGTGTGGGTGGGTCTTGCTGTCTTCGACGCCGGTCGAGGCGGGCTCTGCGGAAGGGCGGCCGCGGAGCCAGTCGGGGCCGGGCGGAGTCCCTGCCCGGGTCCCTGGAAGCGGATCGCTGCGGCGGTCTCCGAGCCCCGGCCACGCGTCAGGGCGCCGGCGGTGGGGCCCGGCCCCGTACCGCCTTCGGGCGTGCAGGTGGCTTGGGACCCTTTCCAAGCAGGTCCGAAGACCCAACTGTTGATCACGTCATTTTCCGGTAAAGCAACCGGGGCAGGTCTGTTGTGTGCGGTGTCTTCAAGCCAAACACGCTCCTGGAGAACGTCCTACTGGAGTGTTTCTGAACGTGTTCCGTGATTCCACGGAACAATCCAATTGGTTTGTAACAAAATAGGGCATGGCAAATACTGAATGAGTAAGCAAATGTTAAGTCTCCTTTAGCGTTAGGTAGCTAGATTACCGATGAGGTGGGCAGGGAAATAAAAGGGACCGAGGATTCATCTAGAGCTCATGAGAAGAGATAAGGAGCTACAATTGCTGTTTTAGAGACAGCCTTCACAACCCCCACCCCACCCTCGGGTTTCACTTAGACTCCTGGAGAGTCTCCAACAGGGCGAAACAGCGCAGACGCACTGTGTCGGAAAAAGAAATAGTTCTTCAAATACCTATGCTTTAGGGGGAAAGGTTTCCAGGCTTTCCACACTCGGAAACGGATCACTTCAGACCCGCTCTCTGGAGCATAACTCCTTTGTCCCATGCCATTTCTCACCCTGGGGAAATGGCCCCTTCCACACACACCCCATTATCCCACCTTTTATCTGGAAATTTACCCCCATTTATTATGGCCTTTGTGAGGATATAATTTTAAGTCTTTTCTATCAAAAGATTAGCTTAATTCAAGAAACCACCATTGTGTAACCTTGTATAAGCGCTCAGCTCATTCTTTTGTAAAGTTAGCATTTCTTAAAAATTGCAAATGCCAACCCCCCCATCCTGTTCTACAATCTAGTTAAGGCTGTGAAACCCGCTCCCACCAATAAGACTATGGTGCAGAAATTCTTGTTAGACCTATAAAAACTGGGCGGGCTTCCAGCCCTTGCTTTCTTGGTGGCAAGACCCTTTTTTCAAAAAGTACAATCGCCTTGCCGGGCCATTTTCGAACACATGTCTTTTATTACGATACAATGGAAATGTATTTCTAATACTTTCTTTTATTACTGTGCCCCTACTTCCTAAATAAATCTCTTATATTCTCTATTCAGGCTTTCTGTTTGAAATCGGTCTCTCGGGAAGCAAGCACCCAAGAACTGAGGAAGAGAGATTACCGCCTTGTAATAGTAATTTCTAGGGAATTAATTAATCACGGGTAACATTAGAAATACACACACACACACACCCCTGCCCTGCTTACCTGTGGGTGAACTTTGCAGTTTGTTCCAAGTATAGCATGCTTCAGAAGTGACACTCAGCCCTGGGCAAGGGAAGGAAGTGATTTTCCTTTTCTCGCTCTTCATATTCCCTTGTTTGCCTCAACACCAAATTATGGCATGTAAGTTGTAAATATGTAAAATGGAGCCGGGTGTGGTGGTGCACGTTTGTAATCCCAGTACTTGGGAGGCTGAAACAGGAGGATCACAGTTTGAGGCCAGCCTCAGCTATTTAGTGAGGCCCTCCACAACTTATTTTGAAACAGGGTCTCAAAGAATAAAAAATAGGGCTGGGGGGTGTAGCTCAGAGGTAGAATGCCCCTGGGTTCAATCCCCAGTACTGCAAAAAAAAAAAAAGTAAATTCATTTCCCTATGCAGAAGGTTAATGCTTTTAATGCCACTTTCCCTTCAATACTGTTTTAATAGTATCAAGGTAAATGATACTCTTGTTAACAGGAAGGAGCAGGAACCTTTCTGATTCTTGCAGTCTTTGCTCTAAATTTATATATTTGCATTTTGTAAAGACTTAGGTGAACATAAGCCACATTAAAAAACAAGCCTGGTGTGATGGCGCATGCCTGTAATACCAGTACTTATGAGGCTGAGACAGGAGAGGGTAGCAGGTTCAAAGTCAGCCTCAGCTACTTAGTGAGGCTCTCAGCAACTTACCAACTTACCCTATTTCCAAATAAAAAATAAAATAGGGCTGGGGGTATAGCCTGCAGGTAGAATGCCTGTGGGTTCAATCCCCAGTACCGCTAAATAAATAAATAAGGGCTGGAAGTATAACTCCAGTGTTCCAGTATACCACTGTGAAGTCTTAGCCTTTCTAGTTTCAGAAGTACTACCTTCTGTGTTAAATTCAGTCCTTCCTACTTTGAGATTGCCTTCCCCCAAACCTTAAGTGTGTTTCAATGTAGAGGGTAGAAATACACATTCTATCTCTTCTTTTCATGCTACAGACCACTTTTTTGCCCATGCTGGGGCTCAGACAATGATGTCCCAAAGTGAAGGCCTTTACAGCAGCCTCAGACCTCACCCTCTCTCATGCCTTCTGTCCTGTCTCTGCTCCATTTTTTCTACCCAGGCAAGCCACAGAAAATAGGATTTCTCTTCTCCAAGGCAGGTCATTTCAACTGGAACATCTTCCCCTAAGCCAACTGCAAAGCCTGAAAAAATTATTCTTACCCCGCCTTTCTGTCTTGGAGCTGGCTGCAAAGAAATTCTCATACATACCTTGACTGCTAAGAGATCATAGGAAGCTGGGCGTGGTGGCGCACACCTGTAATCCCAGTACTTGGGAGGCTGAGACAGGAGGATCGAAGGTTTGAGGACAGCCTCAGCAAGTAGTGAGACTCTCATCAACCTAGTGAGATCCTGTTTCAAAATTTAAAAAAATAGGGCTGGGGTATAGCTTGGAGGTAGAAATCCCCCGAGTTCAATTCCCAGTACCACCATCAAAAAAAAAAAAAAAAAATCAGAAGTACTACCTCACCCCATTCCAGAAGGGATCCTGCCCCATACCCTAGAGGAAAGATTGCTGCATAGTTGCCAGGTATAGTCTGAACAGACAGGCCTGGCTGGGTCCCCTTCAATCTATTACCATTAGGTCATACCCTTTTTGTCCAATCATATGACTACATGCTGTCCATGCTTCCTTGAACCTAAGCATAAAAATGGATAGTTCATGTTGGGTCTTAGGGACTTTGTTTTGAAGGCTCCTGTGTCATGTAAAACTATGATTAAAGCCGGGCATGGCAGTGCACACCTGTAATTTCAGTATTTGACTTGGGAGGCTGAGAAAGGAGGATAGGTTGGAGAATAGCCTCAGCAACTTAGTGGGACCCTGTTTCAAAATAGAAAATAAGAAAACAGGGTTGGGGGTGTAGCTCACATGTAGAATGTCCTTGGGTTCAGTCCCCAGTACCACAAAACAAAACAACAAAAAACTATGATCAAGTAATGTGTTCTCTTTTCTCCTGTAAACCTGTCTTGGTGTAGGGTTGTTGGCCATGGCACTTTATGATAGGCAGGAAATAGACCATTCTCTTTTCAGCCCGTATTTCTGTTTCCGTGATGTTCCGTTGTGATATAACCAAATATTCTTAGGGCTTTCCTGAATGGGTTTCTGTGCTTTGTAAACATCTCTTAATTGATTGGTATCCCTTTAATCCTGTCCCTCTAAGAGCTCTCTAGAGACCTTCTGTTCCTGGCAAAGGGGACAGTCAGCCTCGTTATACTTGTAAATAAATACTAAGAATGGTGAAAGCCAGACTTCTTACTGTTGGAGAGGATATTTACAAACATGGAAAGGAAGAAGACTAGAAAGAACCCTCAGGTACTGGATTGGAATTGAAGATATCAGTATGAATTCATGGTTTTGACATATATGTACAGATAGATATGAAAATAGGTATATGTATATACTTGTATGCATATGTATGGAGTTGTATCTGTATATTAATACAGGTGCATTTCCTAGTTCTTTCTGCTGAGAATGTCTAGAAGTAATGCTACACCTATCAGTAAGCATAGCCAGCTCCTAGATCTTGGCATCTGAATACAGTTCTCCAGCAAAAGGAACCAGGGCTCTGAGAAATGGTTGACTTCAGGGCTGGAGAAGTGAAAGTATAAGATGATCCTAGAATATTTTTATGGCTCCAGAATTAAGGAAGTGCCCAAAGAGTCACGTGGCACCAGGGCCATGGGAAACAACTCAAAGGGACTACTGCTGGCTAAATCTAGGACAATTTGGGCATCAACGAAGAATGATATTGCTGATTAAATCCCAGTGAACAAAATAGGAGCCCATTAGGCCATGCTGATATAGATGAATACACAAGTGATACATGCAGGAAATAATAGTAGTGGAGAAGGGGGAGCTCTTTTTTTTCCTTTTTCTTTTTGTGGTACTGGGGATTGAACCCCAGAGGCATTCTACCTCTGAGCTACACCTCAGTCCTTTTTTTTTTTTTAGCAGGGTCTCACTGTGTTGCTGAAGGTCTTGCTAAGTTGCTGAGGCTGGCCTCAAACCTGCGATCCTCCTGTCTCAACCTCCCACATACTGGGATTACAGGCAAGTGCCACTGCACCCCACTGGGCTTGGTTCTTTTTGAAGCTGCTTGTCTCCAGAAGCCACAGAGATCGCTCTGTGCATGTGAGGAGGGGCCCCACCTTTCTTGGGGGAAGTTGGACTTAGGTGTGCATATATTAGAGTCCTCAACTAAAGCTCACATCGAGTTACAAGCTCCATTTGGCTTTTATCAATAGCAAGGATGATACAGTGCAGAGCGTAATGTGTTGACTGAGCTGGTTCTCACCTGGAGCTCCTAGTCCTTTCCTAAGCTCACTCAGTCATTGACAGAATTCAGTTCCATGCAGCTGCAGGACTAAGGTCGCTGTTTTCTTGCTGGCTGTCAGCCAGGGCTCACTCTTAGGTCTTTCCCTGTGGCCCCTCCACAGGTCTCTCGTGATGTGGCAATTTGTTTTCTCTTCTTCCAAGTCAACTAGAGTGTCTCTGACATGTTACCTTCTTTTAAGGTCCAGCCCACTCAAGATAATCTCCCTCTGACGAACTCAAAGGCAGCCAGTCAGTAAATAGGAGTGAGAGCCTATCACATTCACAGATTGTGCCCACAATGAACGACAGAACCAACCATTTAAGAGCTTAGCTAAGAGGGGAGAGCTCTGCCTATCACAGCTCTGCACTGTTCAATACAGATGCCACTAGCCACAGGCGGCTTTGGGAACTTGAAATTGTGTGTGTGTGTGTGTGTGGTACTGGAGATGAACCCAGGGGCATTCTATCACTGAGCTACACCACAGCCCTATTTTTATTTTGAAACAGGGTCTCACTAAGTTTTCGAGGACCTTGCTAAGTTGCTAAGGCTGGCTGTGAACCTGTGATCCTCTTATCTCAGTCTCCCAAGTACTGGGATTACAAGCATGCACCACCACACCCGGCTAAGATAACTTTTAAAGTATAAAATACACAACTGGTTTTATTTTTATTTTTATTTTTTTGGTACTGGGGATGGAATCCAAGGGCATTCGAACTCTGAGCTACACCCCCAGCCCTATTTTTTATTCTTTATTTTGAAACAGAGTCTCACCAAGTTGCGGAGGGCCTCACTAAGTGGCTGAGACTAGCTGCTAATGTGATCCTCCTGTCTCAGCCTCCTAAGTACTGGGATTACAAGCATGTAATACCACATCCGGCTTCACACCAGGTTTTAAAGACAGTATTTAAAAAAAGAAGGTAAAATAATATTTTAAATATATATTAAAATGATAACATCTTGTATATACTTGGTGAAATATTAAAGTTGATTTCACCTTCCCCCTCCCCGGTTTTGGTACTGGGCATTGAACTCAGGGGCATTCTATCTCTGAGCTGCACTCCAGCCCTTTTTGTTTTTTATTTTTTTTATTTTTTGCAGAACTGGAGATTGAACTCAGGGGCATTCTACCTTTGAACTATACCCCTAAGCCCTATTTTTATTCTTTATTTTGAAACAGGGTCTCACTAATTTGTGGAGGGCCACACTAAGTAGCTGAGGCTGACCGGGAACCCGCAATTCTCCTGTCTCAGCCTCCCAAGTACTGGGATTACAAGCGTGTGCCACCACACCCAGCTTTGTTTTTTATTTTGAAACAGGGTCTTTCTAAGGTGCATGTCACTACGCCTGGCTATGATTTCATCTTTTTTAACTTAAAAAAGTAGCTCTGGAGTTAGAGCTGGGGAGTGACGTGATTTACAATTTTAGATGGCTTGGTCTGCAAGGGAGGATGGTTAGTAGGGACTGGAGTGGAGAAAACCACATTCATATTCAAGGGATAATTAGGAGGTGGTCTGACAGAAGTTTGTGATGGCAGGAAGGGGATTGGGTTGTCATTCCTGAGCATGTGTGGCATTTTCTAATACGGTATCTGGCATCTTTATTCCTCATTCAATCTCACACTCAAGAAAGAGCATGAAGCTTTCCAGTGTCATCTGTTTTCTCAGCTGATGTAGTGGGACATAGTGATTGAAAGAGTGGGCTTTGGCATCAGTCCATCCACCTGCCTCACTGAGTGACCTATCCTCAGGTGAAAAACAGTAACAGACGCTATGAAAATTAGGTGAGTCGCCAAATGGCCGGCACTTAGAGTGGTCCCCGCTTGGAGCAGTTACTAGGCAAATCACAGCCTATCAATGAAATCACCTTTCCCGCCTTCCTTTTTTCTTAGGTGCTGACCAATGGAAGTCAAGATCGCAATAGTGGTATGCTCAAGCCAGGACGCCAGCACTATGGAAGGCTACTGGGTCTTTTAGCACTTTCTGTAGGGCAAGGAACCGAGTTAATGGCCTTTGTGTGTGGAGCAAGCAGAAGTGAATTCCTTTCTGCGAAAGACCGTGAAATCCGGAGCTCAGAATGTTCCCAGGCACTCGCGGGCACTCCTGGACGCCGGAGCGGAGCCCGCCCCAGGAGGACACTAGTCGACTTTCCTGCCGAGGGTTGGGGCAGAGCAGCTGGGAGAAAAATAAACATTGTTGCAGCCTCAAGACTGACTTTTACGTTTCTACGCTCTAATATCTGAATTGTAGAACATTTGTCTAATTTCTTCGGTTTCTTGTACAGTACAAAAAGTCAACAACCCCTTTTCAAAACTTTGATTCTTTACTAACGGGTGGTTTTCGTCAAGACAGTATATGAGGATATAATTCGTTAGGGGCAAAGCCTTATTCAAATGTCAAGCTCTTTCATGATCTTTGGCTCTCTTTTTCTCCCTGGGTGCGCAAGATCCAGATAATCCACGCCTCAATTCAGCAAAGAACAGGTCGCGGAGGGACCAGCGGCCGCTCGGCCTTCTGCTGCTCTTGCCTGCCAGTTGCTAGGAGTTGGGATCGCGTAGGCGCACTGGAAGCGACCGCTCGGCCCTCCGCGGCGCTAGCCTGTCGGGGTGCGCAGGCGCACTGGAGACGACCGCGGGGCAAGCGTGGCAGCGAGCGCTCGGCCCTCTGCTGCTCCTGCCTGCCGGTTGCTAGGAGTCAGGGACGCCCGCCCGCAGGGAGCTGCCGCGCTACCGGCCCGGGCCGGCCGAAGGGAGCGGGCGCCGGTGGCCTTGTCTCCTCCTGGTGGCCCGCGCGTGGCCAGGGCCGAGGATAACGTGGCACTCGGGCCTGCAAGGAGCGATGGATCCTGGGAAGGTCGGTTCGCCGCGGCGCGTCTCCACCCTGGCCCCGGACTCCGGACTCTGGGCGCCTGGCTGGACCACGTTCTGCACGGCGAGGCCCGCGGCCGCCCCAGCAGCCCCCGCCTCTCGGTTGGAGCGGCGTTTCCCTTTGGCAAAGGCCTTGGGAGTTGGGGGGGCGGGCCGAGGGTCCCTAGGGGCGTGGCCAGAGGCTTCAGGGGCGGAGCTCAGGGCGGTCCTGGGGCGAGATTGACCTCCCTTTGCAGACCTTTCCTCACCTTTCAGCTCCAGGCCTGGGCTTCTCTGTATCATCTGTGCTCGTCCGGAGGCAGAAAGGGAAACTGAGGCCTAATTGAGCGCCCTCGTGAGGAAGCGCAGCACTCCGGGGCTTCAGGCGCCGGCTGTGGGGTGCTCATCTTTGCAGACAGTTTTAAAAGTCCACACGATATTGGACGGCTCAAAATTTGAAAGTCTTCTCTTACATTGCAGAGGGTTAATGATTGGTAGCTGCTCCTAAAGTTAGATGGTGGTCACCTCCCTCACTCCAAATGCTGGCTTTTGCCTTTGGCCTCTCCACTGACCTGGTCATTCGGGGTGGTTCCTGGAGCACACAGTGCAGAGACCTGTCTTTTAGCCTATTTATCGTGGTGCTGGGGATTGAACCCAGGGCCTCGTACAGCATGCCCAGTTCTTCTTTTAGCTTATTAATCAGTCATAATAACTGAAATTTAATCAATGAGCTAGAAGTCACAGGAAAAAAATCTCAGAGATTGCTGACTTTCTGTTCTCACTGAGACTGTTTTCTAGGGAATCTCTTCTCTATGTCTGGGGTAGGCCTGGGTTATACCTACTGTTTCTTGGGTCCAATGTCTTACTCTTCATTGAAATTCCCCCTTTTTCAGGGTACGTAGGGAGGAAACTTTAAGAATATCTTTATTTGGGCTGGGGATGTAGCTCAGTGATAGAGCTCTTGCCTAGTATGCACAAGGCTCTGGGTTTGATCCCTAGCACTACAAAGACAGAATATCTTTATTATACTGACAGACTTGTTTAAGAATTTAGCTCAGCAGAGAGTTCTAGGATCAAAATAATTTCCCCAGAATTTTGAAGACATAGTTTTGTCTTCTAGCAACTAGCTGGTTTGGCTGACTAGATAACGTTGTAAGTAACATTTTCTTTCTCCACAGATTATTTAGGATCTTCATCCTTGGTATTCTGAACTTACATGGCAGTTTGTCTGTTGTGGGTCTTTTTCATTCATTTCATGTCCTTTGGTGTTGTTTTATTCTGATATGTTTAATGAACATTTTTAAAGTAGCAAAAGCAACAGACCTTGGGGCTACATATTTCCTGGCAGCTAATGAATACCTATGCTAGGTTCTCAGTTGCAGTTGGTCATTAATTTTTTAGGAATTGAACCCACTGGTCATTAGAACCTAATTATGTAGTTCTTATATATATAGTGTTATATAAAATTAATTATTACAGCTTATTTCATAAAGTAATGGGCAAGGTAAAGGTATCATAAGGTTATTGGAATAAAATTTTACCTGATTTTTTGGTATTGTTTATAGTAACTTTTATTATACACCAAGCTTTTCTTTCAGTTTGTTTCAGTACTTATTTACTCATATAATTGGTGTCACTAACATAAACAGTTTTGTGTTATTTGTACTAAGATCTTACCATGTTTCTGTATGTCATAGCTATCAGAAAAAACTTAGTGTGTGTTTGCAGGCTTTAATTCTGAATGATAAGTATGGTGACCTTCTTTTCTTTCTTTTTTTTTTTTTGGTACTGGGGGTTGAACCCAGGGGCATTCTGCCTCTAAGCTACACCCCCAAGCCTTTTTAAAATTAAAATTAAAGTTTATTTATTTATTTGTCATACTGGGAATTGAACCCAGGAACATTCTACCTCTGAACTAAATCCCCAATCCTATTTTATTTTTTATGTATGTATGTATGTATGTGTGTATTTATTTATTTTGGTACTGGGGATTGAACCCAGAGACATTCTACCTCCAAGCTACAAGCCCAGCCCTTTTTATTTTTTTGTTTTGAAACAGGGTCTCACTAAGTTACTGAGGCTTTTCTCCAACACACCTGCAATCCTGTCTCAGCCTCGCAAATACCCAGCTTTTTTTTGCAGTACTAGGGATTGAAACCAGGGGTATTCTATCTCCCAGCTACACCCCCAGGCTTGTTTTATTTTTTACTTTGAAATAAGGTCTCACTAAGTTGCAGAGGGCCTCACTAAGTAGCTGAGGCTGGCCACGAACCTGCGATCCTCTGGTCTCTGCCTCCCAAGTACTGGGATTACAAGTGTGCGCCACCACACCCGGCTATTTTTTGTTTTTAAAACAGGGTCTCACACAGTTGCTGAGGCTGACTTCAAACCTGCGATCCTCCTTTCTTGGCCTCCCAAGTACTGGGATTACAGGTGTGTGTCACCATTCCTTGCTCATTTTTTTCAATAGTAGCTCTTTAAAAACACTTTAGGGGCTGGGGATGTGGCTCAGAGGCAGACTGTTTCTTTAGTATGTGCAAAGTCCAAGGTTCTATCCCCAGCACTGCAAAAACAAAACAAAACGATAGCAAAATATCACATACAGACAAAATTAATAAAAAAAGAAAAAACAAAGCACAACACGTTAGTTTACCTTGCTTACAGACTGTATGTAATTTTTGTACTCAAGAAATTTTAGAAATTTCTTAAATTTTTCCATTACATACTAAACAATTGATATTGTGTAAGTTTATTATTGTTATGAAATTTACTAGTCAGAGCTTAGAAGATATAAAAAGTTTGTGTATATTTAGGTTATCCTTAGATTAAATACCTGCCCTTTTCCTCTTATTTTGATATGAAATAGGAACTAGTGATATTAATTGATTAGAAACAGTGTAATGCTACCACAGTCTTTTCTTTTTGTGTGTGTGTGGTCCTTGAGATTGAACCCAAGGGCATTCTACCTCTGAGTACACCCCCAGCCCTTTTTGTTTTTTATTTTGAAACAGGTCTTGCTAGGTTACTGAGAGTCTCACTTTGTTGTTGAGGCTGGCCTTGAAAATTAGATCCTCCTGTCTCAGCCTCCCAAGTACTGGGATTACAGGCAGGTGCCACCATGCTCGGCTACCACATTCTGATTTTAGGAAGGCTGAGTGTTTTAGAGTCAATACAGTGGGCTCTCCAGGGTCTGTCTTAACTGAGCCACTTGTGGGATTCTCGCTGACAACTGTAGAAACTCTCAGCACGAATACTTCATTCCTACCCCTGCTTTAGGGTCTTAGATCAAAGCTGAGCGAGTGCTTTTGACAACTCAGGCCCTCTTTGATTTCAGGTCAGAAAAGCTCAAGTTTCAAAATAATTTACTGTTTGTTTTAGCCAACACTGAGGATAGGCCGTTGACCTCCCTTCCTTGGAGCATTTACTAAAAAGAAGTTAAACTGTGCATCCTTTGAGAGACATTGTTAAGAACCTGAGGAGTGTCTTTCTTAAGGACCTAAGGGCTGTTCCTTTGAAATAAAACTGTAAGGAGGGAGAGGGCCTCTGTAACTATTGACCAGCAGATGCAGCTAGCCATCACTTCACACTGACACCCTTTCTCATTTTTTCACTTGAGACCCCTTTCCCCATTATAGGTGTGTGTGTGTGTGTGTGTCACTGGGGATTGAACCTAGAGGCAGTCTACCTCTGAGCTATACCCCCAGCCCTATTTTATTTTTAATTCTTTTTTGTGGTACTGGGGAGTGAACCCACAGGCATTCTACCTCTGAACTACACCCCAGCCCTAGTTTATTTTTATTTTGAAACAGGGTCTCACTAGGTTGATGAGAGTCTCACTACTTGCTGAGGCTGTCCTGGAACCTGCAATTTTCCTGTCTTAGCCTCCCAAGTACTGGGATTACAGGAGTGTGCCACCATGCCTGGTTTATTTTGTTTTTGAAACAGGGTCTTGCTAGGTTGCTGAGAGTCTCGCTACATTGCTGAGGTTGTCCTTGAACCTGCGATCCTTCTGCCTCAGCATCCCATGTACTGGAATTACAGGCAGGCACCACCACACCTGGCTCCCATTCTACTATTTTTTTTTTTCGGTACCGGGGATGGAACCCGGGGCATTCTACCTCCGAGCTACACCCCTGGCCCTTTTTTTTTATACTTTATTTTGAAACCGGGTCTCACAAAGTTGCGGAGGGCCTCACTAAGTAGCTGAGGCTCATTCTACTTTTTAAACACCATTCACCTCTGTGCAAGTAGAAATGGAGCTTGGCTCTTTTCTCTCCTGTTGTAGTTACTGAATAAAATCTGTTTTTACCACTTTAATGTCTGGCTTTACTTATCTTTGATATCTCTCTGCCCCACACTTCTTTCTATGAGCCACGTCTAGATAGGAGTCAGTCCGAGGTCAGTTTCTTGTCTACAAAACAGACTGAGTGCTATCAGAATTTTAGGCATTGACCCTTTGACAGAGCAGTCCTGCATTAGGCCTCTTCATCAGCAAATACCTGTGTATCAAAAACAAGTGTGCTCATGGCAGTGTCTGTCATGCAGAGCACTGGGGATGGCCTCTGTGCTCGACAGCTGGCACTAGATGAGTGAGTTGTGGTGTAGTAACAATCTCTGGTTATAGGGAATGATTTTGGACTCAGTGGTTGAAATTGATAATCCCGGTTTGTTTAGTTTCTGTTTTCTTCCTGGCAACTTCACTACCAGGGAGCCATCAGTTACATGGTCGAATGATAAAGAGGATGAAGAGCAGCCGGGAACCTGAATACACCAAATTTAATAATTTAGTCCTAAGTAATTGGGTAATTTAAAAATTCTAGCTTAAGGAATAATTAGAAATAGGACAGTGAAAGGTATGTCTTTCTGGAAGATGTGTGAGAACCTGAAGGTCTTTTAGCAAATGCACTGGTTTGCTTTGGGGCCATATAAGGTTGGTGAATCAAGCTGCTCTCTGGCCATCAGTGGTCTTGCTTCCTCTAGTCCACAGTTCTGAGGGTGTGTGTGTGTGTGTGTGTGTGTGTGTGTGTCTAGGGATTGAACCCAGAGAAGTTCTACTTCTGAGCTGCACCCCCAGGCCTATTTTGTTTTTTGTTTTGAAATAGGGTCTTGCTAGGTTGCCGAGAGTCTTACTACTTGCTGAGACTGTCCTTGAACCTGCCATCCTCCTGCCTCAGCCTCCCACATACTAAGATTACAGGTGTGTGCCACCACGCCCGGCTTCTAAGGATTCTTGCTGGTGTCCTTTGGGGACTAGCACAGTAATGTGGGTGTCAGTAGTTATTGCTGCTGGTCCACTGAACTAGAAGCCATGGGCTGGGTGGGTGAGGCTGCTCCATGTGCTGGGGACACAGGTTAGAACATGTCCCTGCTTCCTCGTCCTCACTAAGGTCCACACTAGAATTATGGCAGTGGGACTGGACAGGAAGACTGGATTCAGAAACATGTTAGAGGAAGAAACAGTATTCGGTGACTGGTTTTTCTCAGCTCGGAGAGTGGAGTGTTGATTATAAAAAGATTCCCATCAGGCCCCCTTTTCTCCAGGTCAAGCCTGGCAAGCAGGCAGTTTTTGTGCCTGTGGCTTGGTGGCAGTTTGTGTGGTGTGGGAAGGTGACACACAGTAGCTGGGGAAAGTGTTAACCTGAGCAGTGGCAGTTGCTTCCAAATGCCTTAGAGGCTGGTTTATGGAAGACAAAATAACTTAGTTCTTTTAGACATTCCTTAATGTGCAGTTAGCTAGTTAATATTTAGCTTGGACTTTTTTCATACTTTATTGGTGCATTGTAATTATACATCAGAGTGAGTTTCAAAGTGATACAAACATACACACACACATCACTTGGTGTATTTCCTTCTGTATCCCACCCCTTCCTCTACATTCATATTAGTGACATTGATAATGATCACTTCATGTCTGGACACACCTTATTTGAACTGTTCCCTTCCTCAGGCCTTGTTTTTTCCTGCCCACCTCTCTCCTCAATCCCCTTCCACTATTCTACTGGATGCATTAGAGGCCAAACGCATCTATCTCTCCATCTATCCATACTTCTCAGTTGCTATTTTTGCATTAAAAGTCACCTCAAACTTTATTGTGCAAAACACCAGCAACCTTTTTAGTCTGCTCAGGAATCTGTGAATCAGGAACTGGAGAACACAGCTGAGGTGTCTTAGTTCTGCTCCCAGCATCTGGGGCCTAGCTAGCACACTTAGGCTTTGGGCAAGTGCATGGCGACTCAGGTGGAATGGTCTTGTGGAATCTTGTCCTCTCACACTCTGGCCACTGATGCTGGCTCCACATGCGGCCTCTGCAGGGGCCTCGGCCGGAATATCTGTACATGGCTTTGCTTCCTCACCCTGTGTTCCTAGAGCAGCCCGGGAGGACCAGGTGGAACCACACTGTCTTGGAAGTTGCACAGTGTGCCCTGTCTTAGGATGGGCCTATCTGCAGCAGAAGGAGCACAGACCCTCAGACTACCCACCTCGTGGGCACAGCTCCTGGGAGGAGAGAGATTATCGTAACCATTTTTGGAAAATACAACCTGACATTATATATATATATATTTTTTTTCTTTTGCGGTACTGGGGATTGGACCCAGGGGTGTTTTACCTCCGAGCTACACCCCCGGTCCTATTTTTTATACTTTATTTTGAAAACGGGTCTCACGAAGTTGCAGAGGGCCTCACTAAGTAGCTGAGGCTGGCGGCAAACCCGGATCCTCTGGTCTCCGCCTCCCAAGTACTGGGATTACAAGCATGTGCCACCACGCCCAGCCTGACATAATATATTTTAAACCTACGAAATATTTGTCCTTGATCTTTTGTTCAATTGCCATCTTAATTTGTTTTTTATTTCATAATATTTAATAAGTTTTGAAGTAGCCAAAGGAATACATTCTATAATAATTGTGGGTAATTTTAGACTAGGGAATAATTTTTAAAAATATATATTTCTGCTGGGCATGGTGGCGCAGACTTGTAATCCCAGTACTTGGGAGGCTGAAATAGGAGGATTGCAGGTTTGTGGACAACCTCAGCAATTTGTGAGGCCCTCCGCAACTTAGTGAGACCATTTCAAAATAAAGAACAAAATAGGGCTGGGGGTATAGCTTGGAGGTAGAATGCCCCTGGGTTTCATCTCCAGTACCACATACACACACAAAAAAACTATATTTCTGTCATTTTTTATTTCAGTAGGTAGACAAGTATTTTCTAGCATATCAGGAGTTAATCACCATTTGATTTAAATAGTATAATGAAAAAAACAGCTCACTAGAGCACACAAAATTAGTAATTTCAAACTTTAAAAAGTCTTAACTTTATTCTTTTCCTTTTAGAGAAGAACCAAAGATGATACTTGGAAGGCAGATGACCTCAGAAAACACCTTTTGGTAATATGTTTTAAAGATTTGAGTTGGGATTCAAAGGGAACCTAATGGTTTGCTTGGACAGTTTTACCTGGTTCACAACACCTCACAGCTCTGGTTGTAGTGGTTCCTTTCAGAGGCGTTTTTCACTCGAAGATGGAGCATGTTGCTGATGCCTCTGGAACTGTAGTAGGCCAGGCCAGGCTGTGGGGTCTATGGGTCCTGCTTGCTGGTCTCTTCAGGGGGTGAGCTGGTGTGTGTGGTTCTCAGCTCGCAGGGTAGTGGTGCTGGGGCAGGGCTTGGGCTCGAGACCAGGTCCTCCTGAGAGTGTACAATCAGGTCCTCCTGTTTTAGATAGTACCCAGGTGTTCAGAACCCAGCTTCACTATCCCTATTTCTTTCTAATCCGTGTGGTATTTTAGCTTTGATTTGCCAGTAGACACGAATGTCTCTGACATGTGGGCTCTAGTCAGCAGTTATAGAAATACTAATAAGTATGACTAGTTATTTTAGAATGCCAAGAATATTCATTCACCCCCCATCTTGCTGGGATTAGAGAGCAGTTGAATCCAGTGTTTTAAAAAAGTCTTTCAAATGAGTATGATTTTCACATTCAAATATTAAAAGTTAATAGAGGGGTGGTGGTGTAACTCAGAGGTACAGTGTTAGCATAGCATGTGTGAGGCCTGGGATTCAATCCCCAGTACCACACACTCAAAAACAGTGAATGGAAATGGTGCTTTCCTGGTCAAGGAAGATCCTCTTCCTCTTGTTTTAGGCTGTACAATCAGGTAGCTCCAAGGAAGATAAGAAACACAGAGAAAAGAAGCTGCACAAGGAGTCAGAAATGGACCTCCTTGAGCAGAGAGAGCACAAGTACAGGGATCCAGACTCCTACACTCAGCTTCGGGAAAGGACAACCGGGAGAGACATCCACACCTCTAAGGAGCATCTTCGTGGGGAGAAAGACCGAGAAAAACTCCGGGAAAGGAGGAGAGAGGCTAAAGACCGGGAGAAAGAAAAGTTGAAAGAGAAACATCGAGAGCAAGATGCAGAGAAACCTCACAGTAGAGTAAAGGACAGAGAAAAAGAAAGAGACAGAAGGGCCAAGAGAGAAGAGCTCAGGCAGACGGTGGCCTACCACAACCTCCTGGGCAGGGAGAAAGTGGAGAAGAAGGCCCGCTCAGGTGCGTGTCGGGTGTCTGCCGTGGGCTGGTGTGACTGCATGTGGCAGGTGCTCAGTGTTTCCTCCTGGGTATGGCTTAGCTATTTGCTATCATGTTGCATTAGCTGAATTTTTTTTTTTTTACTCTTTTGGGCATTTTCCTCTTTCTCCCATAGTTTTCATAAATATTTCAGCTTTGAAGTTATGGACCCCTAGTGAGTGTGTGTGTGTGTGTGTGTGTGTGTGTGTGTGTGTGTGTGAGAGAGAGAGAGAGAGAGAGAGAGAGATTTTTAATGCTTATTCAGTCAATGAAGGAACAGTTTTCTCATTATTTGCTAGAGTTTTACTATTGAAACATGTTTTAGATTTACTATCTTGATAAATCTTAATCTCTTGTGGATAAAAATAATGCCTTTTTTTTGTGTGTGGTACTGGGGATTGAACTCAGGGGTACTCTCTACCTCTGAGCTATAACCCTAGCCATATTTTATTTTTTATTTTGAAACAGGGTCTTGCTAAGTTGCTGAAGCTCGCTTTGAACTTGCAATCCTCTTGTCTCAACTTTCCAAATACTGCGATTACAGGTGTGTGCCACCATGCCTAGCTAAGTAATGCCCTTTGATAAAAAGTATTCCTCAAAAAATGTCAGTCTTGGAGCCAGACGTGGTGGCGCACACTTGTAATTCCAGTATTTAGGAGGCTGAGACCGGAGGATTTGGGTTCTTGGCTAACCTCAGCTACTTAGTGAGGCCCTCCGCAACTTAGTGAGACCCTGTTTCAAAATAAAGAACAAAAAATAGGGCTGGGAGTGTAGCTCAGAGGTAGAATTATGCCCCTAGGTTCAGTCCCCAGTACTGCAAAAAAAAAATGTCAGTCTTATTTTATTATTTTTTAAAATTTATTTATTTTTTGTGTGCTGGGGTTTGAACCCAGGGGTGTTCTACCTCTGAGCTATATCCCTAGCCCTGTTTTATTTTATATTTTATAGTTTGAATCAGGGTCTCACTGAGTTGCAAAGGGCCTTGCTAAATTGCTGAGACTGGCTGCAAACCTGCAATCTGCAGTCCTCCTGTCTCAGCCTCCCAAGTACTGGGATTACAGGCGTGTGCTACTGCACCCAGCTTGGTCAATCTTATTTTAAGCAATAGTCAAATATTATTTAAATTGGTAGGGATTCTAATGTAAAGGTACCTACTTCTGCCCTCCACTCCTCTGAAGTTTCTTCACTGGCTTTTGGTTGTATAGGTAGTTTTCACTTCTTATAAAAATTCAAACTAGGCAACAGAAGTGACAAAGGAATATGGGCTGGGGATGTAGCTTAGTGGTAGAGCTCTTGCCTAGCATGCCTGAGGCCCTGAGTTCAATCTCCAGCACTGCAAAAGAAACACCAACAACAAAGGAATGCAGAGAGGAAACTGTTGTAACTCTTGGAATCAGCAGGAAGGCTAGAGAGCATGGCTATATCCATGATGAAAACCAGGGCTTTGGCCTCACGCGCCATCCAGTGGACAGCAGCACATCCTTCTGGGACTAATCCTGACTCCACTCTTTCCCTGCCAGTTGGAGAGTCCTGTGTGTTCTACCTTCCCAGTATGCCCAGAGCCTGACTCTTCTGACTGTGTCCCAGGCTCCTGGAGGGTGGCCAGTTCTCCACAAAGACTTTTTGAATGAATGAATTTTGTTTCAGTGGTATCTGGAAGTGTAATTTTGCCCTCATCTTTTAAAGTATCAGGGTTTTCTTTGTACTGGGTATTGGACACAGAGACATTCTTCTTCCAAGCTACACCCCCAGTCTATTTTACTTTTTATTTATTTATTTATTTTTTGGCAGCCCTATTTTTTAATCTTTATTTTGTTGTTTTTTTCTCTTTCTGTGGTACCGGGGATTGAACCCAGGGGCGTTCTACCTCCGAGCTATACCCCTGGCCCTATTTTTTATACTTTATTTTGAAACCGGGTCTCACGAGGTTGCGGAGGGCTTCACTAAGTAGCTGAGGCTGGCCGTGAACCCGGATCCTCCGGTCTCCGCCTCCCAAGTACTGGGATTACAAGCGTGCGCCACCACACCCGGCTCTTTTTATTTATTTTTAAAATTTAATTTAAATTTTTGGTACTGGGATAGAACCCAAGGGAATTCTACCTCTGAGCTACACCCTTGGCCCCCTTTTTAAAATTATTTTTTATTTTGAAACAGGGTGTCTCACTAAGTTGTTGCGGGTCTTGCTACATTGCTGAGGCTGTCCTCAAACTTGTGATCTACCTGTCTCAGCTTTTCTTTTTTTTTTTTTTTTCGGTACCAGGGATTGAACGCAGGGGTGTTCTACCTCCGCGCTACGCCCCCGGCCCTATTTTTTATACTTCATTTTGAAACCAGGTCTCAC
>PVJS01034581.1:0-21487 GCA_004027185.1 Glis glis
AAAAAAAAAAAAAAAAAAAAAAAAATTAATCAACATGGAAACACAAGTATAACATAGTTTAAGTACTCAAAAGCAATAATTTACTAGTTATGAGTGCCAAAATCCAATCAGGAAACATATATTTTTAAGGTTTCAACCTTCTAGTTCCTCTGGGCATCATGATTTATACTACGTCCTCAGCACGGCTCTCACATAAATTACAAATGGATCTGAAGCTCCTGGGAAATATCTCGAGAACCCGTCTTAGTCCATTCAAGCTGCTGTAGCAAAAGACCATAAGATAGATGGCTTATAAACAACAGAAATGTATTGCTTATCATTCTAGAAAATTCTAGAAATTGACATCCAAGATCAAAAGACTAGCAGATTCAATGTCTGCTAGGGATTCATGTGATCATAAATGGCACTTCTTGCTTTATCCTCATGTGACTGAAGGAACTAGGAATCCCCTTGGACTCTGTTTTATAAGGACACTAATTTGATGAATGACATGAGGACCACATAAACCTAATCATCTCCAAAGACCTCAGAACAGTTGTTAGGATTTCAACATATGAATCTGGGAGAGGGAGGGGAAGACACCACATTCAAACCATAGCATCCGTGTAACATTCTTATTCAGAAAATAATGAAAATTATGGCTCATGGCTCAATAATTTTATAGTCCTCATTAATATCTTCCATAAGTAAATATAAATCTTACAACAGAAAGACTCATTGAGATTATTTACCTGTGAAGGCTACTATCACCCAGTTTTGGGAACAATTCACTTTGAGATATCCTACTACTTGTCATATCACATATGTGACTTTTCTTTTTTATATATACTTTTATTGGTGCATTGTAGTCTCACATCACAATGTAGTTCAGAACAATGGGGACATACATGCACACAGCACTTGGTGAGCTTTCCCCCTGGCTCCCTCCCCACTCCTTCCCTTTCCCCATACATGATATTAAGATTGGCATTGATTGATAATTCCACATATGTGCACAATGTCAATATGGTCATATTTTATGAAATAGCATGGAAGAAAAAATTCAAAACACTAAGCCACTCATAATAGGTGTCTAATAGATTTTGTTAAAAATCACAGGTTAATAAAGTAATGAAGATTAAGTTGTCCCTTAACTAGAAGATGATAAGGATGCCTTCAATGCCATTGTTTGACTTGACATATCAGAATGTAGGTATTCTGCAGATAAATCATAAGGAGTTCCAGTGCCAGAAGTTTGTCAATAAGAATTAATATCAATATAATGGACAGATCATATTCAAATAGAATGAGAATTAAACAAAAATATAAAGTATTAGAATCTACCTTTATCTCAATCCATTAAATATATCTGATGCTTTCTCTCCAATCCAAATGTTTCTACATTTTTATGACTTTTCATTAATTTCTTTTGTTCCCAGGTAACCACTTTGCTGCAAAGTTTTAGAGAATTTTTGACTTTGTTCAATTTATAGCCATTTTGAACAGGGGCAACAGATAAGAGCAGGTAGGAAGAATAACTTTCCTTTAGCTGTGAAACGAAATCAGTATGTAAGAGGATACTTGATGGACTTTAAAATATCTGTCAATACCATGCATAATGGTGACATAGCCTATATGTTCTAGAAAATAAGGATTCCATACAAGTTCTATAGTATGAGGTTTCTTCTTGCCCTTTTTATTATGATCTGTTATCATGACCAAAAGTAATCAGGGAAGGATATATTAGCATTTTGTTAGTCTCTTCTTTGTGATTCTTTTCTCTCACTCCTATCGAGCTAAAATGACTGAAACTTTAATATATTGGCCAGTTATGCTTTACAACATCCACTTCTTACTTTTTCCATCTCACTTTTAAAACCACAATGTAAGCCGTGTAATGGTGGTGCACACTTGCAATCCCAGTACTTAGGAGACTGAGACAGGAGGATCACAGGTTTGAAGGCAATCTCAACAACTTAGTTACAACCCTGCTTAAAAATTAAAAATAAAATAGAATTGGGGAGTAGCTCAGAAGCAGAATGCCTCTGTGTATTCAATCCCCAGTACCACAATATATACATATTATAGAATATATAGAATATATACATATATAATAAAATCATAATGTAAAAATAAAACCCTTCTAAAGCAAAACATTATGCTTCTGAATACTTCTCAAAAATAACAGAAGAGTGAGTTTTGTGAAGTTATGAAAGAAAGAAAACCTCTGACACTCTCATGAACTTCATCCTAACAAGTGCATAAACAAGAATCACACCCTAGAGGAAAAGAAAGTGAGTGGATAATGGTACATTTGACTATGAACCCTACCCATGATTTTTATGAGAGTATGAATTACCATTTGCTTAAGACAAAAATATATGAAAAACATGAAGTTCCATACATATATATATATATATATATGTAATTAATGAGATGCTGTTTTTACTCTTCATGTTAGTATTAATAAGAAAATTCTGAGATAATATGGAATCTGAGTTACCTTAAATCTTCCTGGAAAAGCAGACAAAGCTACAAATAGTCAAAAAAAAAAAACCCTCATGACAACATGTACAAATATACCAAGACCAAACTACAAGCTGATTAGGAAAACCAAAAGAATTGGAAAAATATCTTGGACTGCTGAAGAAAGCAAAGGAAAAAGACACGAGTGTGAGGAATACGAACATGGAAGAAACCGGAACCAGGCAGCAGGCAGTAGGCCTTGCGTGGGATTTACCGTGGGCCAGTCTGAGAGCCCCAGGTGAAAAGTCTTTGGTAAATTCTGCAATGGCATGAGCCAGGGCTTCTTTCCAGGACAGCGGAGCAAACATCTGGTAAAATTATCAAAATTCAACAAGACAGGGACAATAGATATGCCAAAAAGAGAAGATTAAAGCAGGGAAGGGCATAGAGCCAAAAAAAAATCTCAGGATGAAGAGTTGCCATATTTTTAAACCTTTCAAAAAAAAAAAAAAAACAGAAGGGGAAACTGAAGAAAGTTAAACCAATTCATATTTTCCAAAATTTCAAAATCTAATTTTAATTTAAAATGATTTAAAATGAGCTATAGAAAACTCTCAAGGTGGCATTTAATATGAAGTTATCACAAGAAAAATAGAGGATTTCAGTGGAATAATACCCATATAGAACACATAATAACCACAAGAAACTGTCCATTACATACTTAAAACTTGAACCTACTTCAAAATGAGTTAAAGGCTTTCAGAGAATGACATAAAACACTAATTAACTGCCTAAGTTATAATCAGAAGACTTCTGAAATATTATGGAAGAATTCTAGACAAAATTAAAGATAAATGAAAAGACTTCCTTTAGAAATGAATACAAAAGCAAAAGACGGAAGCAAACCAAAGAGTAACAAATGTTTTCAGTGTAGCAATTAAAAGGAACAGTGCTGGGCATGGTGGCACAAGCCTGTAATCCTAGTACTTGGAAGGCTGAGACAGAGGATCATAGTGCAGGCACAGTAACTTGAGACCCTATTTCAAAATATTTTTTAAAAAGGGGCTGGTGGTGTAGTCCAGTTTTATAACCCACCTGGGTTCAATCCTCAGTACCAAAAAAAGGAAAGAAGTTAAAAGGAAAATAAATATAAAAATTGGAGTAGAATTAATAAAGGGACAAGAATTTCAGAAAAAATGACAAATATTGAAAACAGATTTAAAAATTTCAACACAACATAGTAGGAATCCATGAATAAAACCAAAGCCATAAAACAGAATGTATACTAAAATCTGTAATTCAGGAAAAAACATTCTTTGTCTTGTTTCTATGGTATGGGGATAGAACCCAGTAGCATCTATCTCTGGGCAGCATCCCCATCCCCATTTTATTTTTAAACAGGGTCTTGCTAAGTTGCTGAGGGCCAAACAATGCAATCCCTATCAAAATACCAATGCCTTTCTTCTCAGAGCTAGAAAAATCAGTCCTAAATTTCATATGGAAAAGCAAAAGATCCAGAATAGTCAAAGCAATTCTCAGCAAGAACCATGCAGGAGGCATCACAATTCCTGACTTCAAATGGCCAATACGTACATGAAAAAAAAAAAGTTCAACACAATTAGCAATCAGGGAGATGCAAATTAAAACTACACTGAGATTTCATCTAACCTCAATCAGAATGGCAATCATCAAGAAGTCAAACAACAATAAATGATGGTGAGTATGTGGGGAAATAGGAACTCTTCTGCACTGTTGGCGGGACTGAAAATTAGTGCAGCTGATTTGGAGACCAGCGTGGAGATTCCTGAGAAAACTTGGAATGGATCCATTATATGAGCCAACTATACCGCTCCTGGGTATCTTTCCAAAGGGACTGAAAACAGATTATAGCAACACATGCATATCCATATTTATAGCAGCACAATTCATTATGGCAAAATTATGGAACTAAGCGAAGATATCCATCAACAGAAGGATGTATCACAAAATTATGGATATACACACAATGGAATTCTAATCAACAATAGAGAAGAACAAAAATTATGTTATTTGCAGGAAAATGGATGGACCTGGAGAACATTAGGTTGAGATTAGCCAGACACAGAAAGTAAAGGTCATATGTTTTCTCTCATATGTGGAAGCTAGGGAGTAATTGGGATATAAGAGGAACTTTAGATAATGGAGGAGAAACTCCAGTGGAGGGGAATGAGGGAGGTGGTTTTGGGGAGACTAGGGGGGAAGGGAGAATTAATGAAGGAAACACTTCCATTGACATTATGTATATATGTAAGAATACCAATACTTATCTCAATATCCTGTATGGGGAGAGATGGGGAGAGGGGAGGGAGCTGGGAAATCTCACCAACTTCTATTTTCATATATATCACACTATCACTATGAACTACATTATGAGGTGAGACTATAATGCACCAATAAAAGTATATAAAAATTAAATGAGCCGGGCATGGTGGCACATGCTTGTAGTCCCAGTACTTGGGAGGCGGAGACCCTAGGACCTGGGTTCGTGGCCAGCCTCAGCAACTTAGTGAGGCCCTCTGCAACTTAGGAGACCCTGTTTCAAAATAAAGTATAAAAAATAGACCTGGGGGTGTAGCTCAGAGGTAAAACGCCCCTGGTTTCAATACCCGGTACCACACACAAAAAAATTAAATGAAACTACATCTCATAAAAGCACATTGTGTGCCTATTAATTTTCACAGACAGCCACCAACAGTACACATATTCTACTAAAATTAGTAAATTTTAACAAAACTTAAAAAGCAAAAATGAAAATTTTTCTGCATCCAGGCAAAAAGAGCAAATTATAATTCGATTATCACAAGCCTCCCAACAGCAACATTTTATGACAGAAAAAACAGAACAATATTATTAAGATACTGTAGGGAGAAAAAATGTGAACAGGAGATTTTGTACCCACTGAGTATAAAGGGCAAAGGTAACTGCGAACATGTAAGCACTAAGGAACCTTTGGTGACATGACGAAGACCTTAGAAATTGGCTGGAGAATGAGCTGTAGACAACCATCTGACTGGTAGGACATCCCCTTGAAGACTAGTGAGCATTACACCTATAATTACAGGTAGAGCAGACACTGAATGAGTTTTAACTGTGTATAATACATTATGGCTATAAGCTCTACGAGCGCATGAACAAAAAATAGAAGTCATTTTTTTCCTTTGCTTTAAGTCATAAGGTAAAATTAGAAAGTTACTATGTCCTATTATGTCCATTCTCATGGAGCTGTGCTATGACATTTCTCTTAATGCGCCATGGCTTCAGCATGAGCCACATGCTTCTGCAATTACAATAATCTTCAAGGGGACTAAAGGATTAAACACTTTAATGAATGCCAGCTTAACAGGTTAATGATTCTTTCCTTGATGATAGTGGGTGGTTCCTGAATCTTCAAGATTGCTGCACTGTATTTGAATTAGATTATTTGGACTGGTACAACCCAAGAAACTGGATGATCGCCACACATGCATTTCATCTTCTCTGATGTAGGCCTGACTTTCTTTCACGTTAGTTTTCCAAGTTGGGATTTTTTTTATTTGATAATATTTTGTTTACCTCTTTTTTTGAATGCCAAGGTTTTTATTTATTTATTTTTATTTTTTATTGGTGCATTAGTAGAAGTATACATGCACACATCAGTCAATTAGCCCTCCCCAATTCCCACCCCCATTCCCTCCCCCTTCCCTCCTTCTCATGCTCAGCATAGTAGTTGATTTTGATAAGTTTGTGTATGTACATCCTGTGCATTAGGGTGTTTCCCTCTTGTCCCTCCCATCACCCTCAGTTAGGTCTTCTTTACTCATCTAGGATTTTCTCGGTCTTTGTATTTACCCAAAAGAATGGAAACCAAACTACTAGACTAATGCATGTGTATCTATGTTTATAGCTGCACAATTCACAATTGCCAAACTATGGAACCAGCCAAGATGTCCATCAACAGATGAATGGATCACAAAACTATGAGATATGTACACGATGGAATTTTATGCAACCATAAAGAAGAATAAAATTACGTCATTTGCAGAGAAATGGATGGAATTAGAGAACATTATGCTAAGTGAGATTAGTCAGTCACAAAAAGTGAAAAGTCGGTTGCTCTCCCTAATATGCAGAAGCTACGGAGAATAGGGTGTAGGAAGGACTCCAGACCTCTTTGTAATAAAAGCAGAAAAACATGTAATTGCCAAATGTGTAATTACTGTCTTTCTTTAAGTATCTGAAAGGGAAAAACACTTTCGAATTTTCTGTTTTTTACTTGGTTGCTAATTCCCCTTCTCAGCTTTTTACCTGCCACAACTTTGACTTTGACCATATCGAATTGTGTTTATTCTTCAGAGAAAATACTTGCAAAATAGCCTTCTAATTCAAATAACTTTAAACAATAAGCTCCTTTTACTATCCAATACATTTTTTACTTTTTTGCTTACAAAATATTACATCATTGATTGAAAATTACGTTTTGAAACAATTTCTAAAATAAGGCCAAATCCACACTGCATGTGATTATATAGGCTATATTCCTGTTTACATTTAGCATAAGCGTGCTATAGGGCTTTAAGTGTTTGGTATAGTTGGTCATCAAAGACAGAAAGGAATGTGGCATTGTTCCTGTCTGCCTCTTTGGCAAATAGTTGCTCTTATACTCTGTAGAAGAAGCTGTTATAAAATCCTGGGTGGGAGGAGGGGGATCTATGCTATTGTAGTATTTATAGTCTGGGTTAAAAATGTTGCATTGTAAAATTTAAAAAAATTCAAAATTTAAAACTCTCCCCACTCTGTCCTTGCCGGGCGTGGTGGCGCACGCTTGTAATCCCAGTACTTGGGAGGCGGAGACCGGAGGATCCGGGTTCGTGGCCAGCCTCGGCTACTTAGTGAGGCCCTCCACAACTTCATGAGACTTGGTTTCAAAATAAAGTATAAAAAATAGGGCCGGGGGTTTAGCTTGGAGGTAGAACGCCCCTGGGTTCAATCCCCGGTACCGCAAAACACACACACACACACACACACACACACACAAAACTCTGTCCTTCAATATGATAGATTAAGGTGTCTGCTCCAAAAGGGCAGCTGTGTTCCATTCATGTACGACTGGTTTTCCAGGAATTTATAGTGGAAACTCATGCATCATGATTACTTGGTAACTTACATGAATTTATTATTCATCGAAACGGATCACACACATACCTCTTAAGTGACCCCCATTATGTGGAGCATCCCTCTTTTTAGAGACCCATTTATCTCCTTTCCAAACCCAAGTTGCCATCTGGTCAGTTTATTGATGGGGATTGTTATTTATATATGAAATCTAATTGAAGTTGAATAGAAGTCTGTTTTACATGCCTTCAATTAAAATTAAAATAAGACATTGCTCAGATAAGAGAGACAAAATATGCAATAGGTGGCTTTATTTTTATTTATTTTATTAATTGATGATGATGATAATTTGCAGTAATGGGGATTGAACCCAGGGACATTCTACCACTGAGCTAAATCCCCAGCCCTTTTAAATTATTTTTTATTTTGAGACAGGGTCTCAAAGCATTGTTTCAAGCTGCCCAGGATATCCTCCAACTTGCCATCCTCCTGCCTTAGCCTCCCCTCCTGAGTTGCTGAGATTACAGGCATGTGCCTCTATGCCCCACTGCAATAACTCATTAAATGGTTAAATAAGGAAAGAAAAATCTCAATTGCAGGAAGCAGTCCGAATGTCCTCATGAATAACCAAAATATCATATAATGGAATGGTGAGTTGTCTTTTGTAAAGTTAAATTGTCCCCTTTCCCTGCTAAAATTCAAGAGTGTGTGGCACTTGACAGGAGGTAGGAACTATCCACACAAAAGGTTATTCCAAACGCTATCACAGAGTCTTGGTCACGAGTCAGTGGAACATGGGGATATTTTCCTCTAAAATAAAAAAGGATTATGGAAGGCTGGGGAGGTAGCACTTGCTAGAATGTGAGAGGCCCTGGGTTTGGTCCCACACACATCTATTTTTGAATGATTTATCTTTGAGTTTTTAAAAAAACCTATGTTTATTCCCTTACTCTTACAGAGTAAAAAACTGGCTTGGCTATTGGGAGGCAATATCTGTTCAATTATAGTTAGCTCATTGATTTGGAATTAAACAGAAACTTAGTAGAATAACTCATCCACCAGCTGTTGTTCAGAGCTTCAATTTCACAGAAATATCACAGAGCCTCAATTTCTCTATCTCTGTTATGGACATAGTACAACATCTATCTAGTAAGTTATTGTCAAAAGGTTTAGAATATGACAGTATATTTAAGGCTCCTTAGTTCAGTGCTTGGCATGTAGTAAACATAGGAGATGTATTAATAGCAGAAGAACCTGTTTACAAGGCACTGCTTACTGTTAAGTAAAAACTTCTTAAAGGGAGGGGGAGGAAAGGAATCTATGTTAAATAAAAATAAAATATATATGCATATGTCTATATATTCATATGTAAGTGTATACATGCATATGTATATGTATATCCCTTTAAAAGCTTTAGCAACTGGTGAGTAATGAAAATAATCTCATATTTCAGATGGAATACACAATTTTGTTCTGTAGTATATGCATCATGGTCAAATTTCCCTTTATTATACAGGCTACAAAGGTTATTTGAAGTGAAAGAAGATTCTAGTAAGTAAGCAATGTAAGATAAATGTTTACATATCATTATAAGCATAAAAGTAAACTGAGTTGTATTTATGAAATTATACATTTCTTAATGTATGATACATTTTACTTTCTACATGGTACCTCTGCCCTCTAATATCTTCTGTAAAATCTATAATGGCATTTTGTTCCTTCCTTTTAAATAGACTAAATGTTTTCAATGCATTATTTTTCTTCCGTGTGTGTGTGTGTGTGTGTGTGTGTGTGCGCACGTGTGTGTTTATTTGTATTCAAATACTTTATGTTCATCTCATGAATTCACTGATTATTTTCTAAAAACATTGACAGAGGTGTCTACTCTTGACTTTTCCATTTGATTAATAGAAAATAATCACTTTCTTGCTCTTTCTCATGTGGTTTGGTTAATTAACTGATATAGGCAGCATGGGTAATTTCTGCAGTAGTGTACTTATTGTTTTAAGAATTATGTGAAAATTAGTCTCTTACTACATGATTAGATTTTCAGATTTGGTAATGAACAAAAATAGTCTTTCTGTGCCATATTTTAATGTGTTTTTAATCACCAGCTAAACAACAAAGAATTGTCTTTTAAAATAATTAAGACTACATATCGAGTCTCCATAGGATGTCAACAATAAAGGGGTTAATGAAGCATCCAATCATCGTGAAAACAATAAAAAAAGTCTTGCTTTAAAACAACCCAAAGCAATTTCTAGAATCTAAATGCATCTGTGCTAGAGTAATTTCCATAGCATCAGAGCATTTTTCATCCTGCAGAGATTACAAGATGGAAAAGAGGAAGCTTACAAATGATGGCAACCTCCTACGTAAGTGAAGCCAACTATTTAAATGAAAAATCTGTCAAAAAAGCCAAGCTATTACAGTTTCACAAACCATGCTAAACATCATGGCATGACCTCTGTCGTGGCACCATTTAGAACCATGAAAGAATGCTACAATGAGAGATTTTCATTTACACATGGTACAGAGCTCCTCAGAATATTAATAAAACCTCTGTTATGTGTTAAAGCAATGGAAGCTCTTTCCTCCCTTGATAATCCAAGATCAATTCAAGGCCTACAATCAAATTCCAATTCATGACCTTTTTGTGAATGTCTCACTCACAGGTAAGAATGGAAATAAAAAATACCCCAAATCAAATCAAATGCAGTGAATGCTTATTTAAATGGTCTGAAGATAGAAATGGCAAGATAGAAATCATGATAGTACCTAGGCTGTTCTGTGGATTTGCTTTAACTGATTATTTTTTTCATCCAAAAGTTAAAAAAAGTAACCCAGTTATATGAGGTTAACAACAAGGGTACATTATAAAGAAAGGTTAAGGTTAGGGTTAGGGGTTGGGGTTTGGGCAATTTTGTCATTGTATGAACATCATAAAGTGTAGTTACACACATGACATGGCTTGGGCTACTGCTGGTCTAGTCCAGCACACTGTTCTACAGTGAACTTTATATAGAAGTAGGAGAGCTGGGCGTGGTGACGCATGCTTGTAATCCCAGTACTTTGGGAGGCGGAGACCGTAGGATCTGGGTTCGCGGCCAGCCTCAGCTCTCTCTCTCTCTCTCTCTGTCTGTCTCTCTATCTGTCTGTCTGTCTGTCTCTCTCTCTCTCTCTCCTTAGTGAGGCCCTCCGAAACTTTGTGAGACATGGTTTCAAAAGAAAGTATAAAAAATAGGGCTGGGGGCATAGCGCGGAGGTAGAACTCCCCTGGTTTCAATCCCCGGTACGGCAAAAAAAAAAAAAAAGAAGTAGGAGGATGCACTCTAAAATAATGATAGAAAGCACAGCATGTTAAATATATAAATTAATAGCTGTTCTTTATTATCATCAAGTATTATATGCTGTATATTACTGTGCTTCCTATTTTTAATTTAACTGGCAGGGCCATAGGTTTAATGCCAGCATCACCAGGCACATGGGAGTAATGCACAGCACTGTGACATTATGATAATTACAAGGTAGCAGAAATGCTTCAGCTTTCTTATAATCTCACAGTCCCATCATCCCATATGTTATCCATTGTCTGAAACATCAATGTGCAGCTCATGAAAGTACTCAGAAACTTACTGCTCTTTTAGTAGGCCTGTTATTTAACCAATTGTCATTAGGCACCAGGCTCAGGAGAATTACAGCAGAATTTTTTTGGTTTATACTCTTAATATATTGACTAACAAATAACATTGGTAAAATAGTGCTATTTATTTGCTATATTAACAAATTTAGCAAAATTTAATATAAAGTCTCTCTGATCTTCAGTTTTTCATCTGTTAAATGGGAGCAATAATGTATATTTTTGTTGTATAAATTAATTGAATTACATATACTGTAAAAAAAGTATGAGAAGCACATAATAGATGATCATTAAATGGTAATTAAAGAACTATCAAATAGTAACTAGAGCCTTCACTGAATACAAGAAGTATATGAAATGATTACTTAAGAAAAGAAGATTTATTCAGATCTATGAACAAGAAATGACATGCTTGCTATCAATATCATCTTCAGGTTTAAACTTACATTTGTGTATTGGCTACCATTTAGACTGAGAAATAAGGTCAAATAGTGTGTAAGTCAGCTTTCCGTAACTGTACAATACTTGAGATAACTAACATATAAAAGAAACAAGCAGTCAGGCACAGTGGTACATCCCTGTAATCCCAGTTTTACGAGGCCTAGACAGGATGATAGGTCCCAGGTCAGCAGTGCATGGTAACTTAGCAAGACCCAGTTTCAAAATTTGAAAATAAAGGGGGGCTGGGAGTGTAGCTTGGAGGTAGAATGCCCTTGGGTTCAATTTCCAGTACCAAAAAAAGAAAAGAGAAGAGAAGAGAAGAAAAAAAAAAGAAAAGAAAAAAAAAAGAAAAAAGAGGTTTATATAGGCTCACAAGTTGTGCAAGTTCTAGTCCATAATCACTTGACCCCATTGTCTGGGGCCTGTGGTGCAGCAGCACACCAAGGCTAGAGAGCACAGAAGGGCCAAACTGCTCAACTCATGACCAGGAAGCAATAGGGAGGAAGGCATGACCCCAATGACCTAAGTACCTCCCGCAAGGCCCCACCTCTCTCTCCAAGGTTCCACCACCTTCCAATAGCACCATCCTGTGGTGCTACTAATACATGGGCTTTTGGGGAACATTCAATATCCAAACTATAGCAATAGTAATATACAAATATAAATTTAATTTGCCTTTTTTTGGTTTGATCTATTTGTGGAGAGTTCATCTATTTAATAATTTCCAAGAAAGACTATTCTGCACTCTCTGTGGTACAGAAATTGCACTTTCTCTCTAGTCTCATTTATGTTCTTGCTTTTTGAATAATGGTTGTTACAATTTCCACTTATTATGAGGAGGGGACTGGAGAACAATTAGACATGGAGACTGAAGCTGTTTGTACTTAACGTCACTATAATCAACATGGAAAACCAATTTTCAGACCCAAATGATGTTTTCACTTTTGAGTTGTTTTGGCTGAGTTTTCTGTGTAAATGTTCTACTCCATAGACTTGGTGCCAGTCTGCTTGCGTTTAGACTGGGGATGGAATCCAGGTTTCTTTCACAAAGGTCATTTCCAGAGAGCCAAGAGGAAAATGAAGAGAGCCTGTTTCCTGGTAAATTGTCAAAGAAGCAGAGTAATTGTTATAAAGCCATTGTTAACAATGTAGGAAATGTGCAGCACACATGGCTTGACACATGATTCTGTTTTAAAATTAGTCCAAATTGCACGCTTTCTACCTGATACTGTTCTTATGCTTTGATAGCACTCGGCACTCATGGGGATCATTGGCATTCTGTAGAACCAACTAAATTGATGATTTTCAAAGAAGCCATGGAAAATTTTACATGAATGTATTGTTTCCACAAAGCCACAGCAAGACTGCATCTGGGCTCAGATTCGCTGTGAGAATATATTTCACCCACCTGACTTCCAAGATGTAATCTTTCTTCCATATTTCACTATTTCTGAAGTCAAGATACAGACATCTGGGACATCACCTCTTTCCCCTTAAATCTGCTGTTCCTTAAATAACACAGTGGTCCCTCCTGACACACAACTTTACTTTCCATGACTTCAACTACCCACCATCACTTCAAAGATATTAAATGGAAACTTCCAGAAATACATGATTACTAAGTTTGAAACACCATTCTGAGTTGCGTGTCAAAATCTTTGACCATTGCACTCTGTCCTGCCTGAGATATAAATCATCCCTTTTGTTCAGTGTACCCACCTGTTAGTCTCTTTAGTCACTGTTGCAGAACTTGTGTTCAAGTGATGCTTATTTTACTTAATAATGGCCCCAAAGCAATAGGGTAGTAGTGAAAAGGAGGCATCGGGACATGAAATATGAAAGGACTGATTTATTCTGAAACTATGTGGCAATGCTACAGGGCATATGGAAAAAACAGTATATTTAGGGTTCAATATTCTCTGCAGTTTTAGGCATGCACAGTAGGGGAGAGAGTTTTGGGAAGGTATCCCTCATGGATAGGGAGGGACTTCTGTATTATAAATAGAATAAGTAAGGCATACTGTGAGATATCCAATATGTACCAAATAACCCTTTTGTAATATATAATAATGTGACATATATTTAAATAAAACATGGATATTATTTAAATACATATAAATGTCACAATGTACATTTAAGATATGGAATGCATGTTGTGCACAACTCGTGGTACTGAAGATCTAGATAACCTGGCATTTTGATATCATAGTAGTTTAAGAAACAGAGTTGACCAGGCGTGGTGGCACACGCTTGTAATCCCAGTACTTGGGAGGCTGAGACAGGAGGATCCGGGTTTGCGGCTAGCCTCAGCTCTCTCTCTCTCTCTCTCTCTCTCTCTCCTTAGTGAGGCCTTCCGCAACTTCGTGAGACCCGGTTTCAAAGTAAAGTATAAAAAATAGGGCCGGGGGTATAGCTCGGAGATAGAATGCCCCGGGTTCAATCCCCAGTACCGCAAAAAAAAAAAAAAAGAAGAAACAGAGTTGAAATGACATCTGTAGTTTGTATCCTCTATCACTCTACACACACACACAATCTGAGAAGTGCTCTTCCACCTCTGCTCAGGAGTAAAGCCCATCAATAATATCTGAAGAGTTTAATTATTTAGCTTTCAGGTCATTCTCATTATATATTTTTTCTAATAGGTGGATCATTATTTTATTATTTCTAAAGCTTACTAAAAATACAAAATGGGATTATTAATAATAAAACATGTTATGAATAAAAGCTTAAAATATGACTTCACCCATTCATGTTTCATAAGGCTTAAGTAGAATTAAAATAATTGTTATGAATACAATTTAGGATTAAAATATCACTCTGTTTTACTCAATCATCTCTGTTTAAACCACTCTATCCATCCCCTAATACATCTTTAAAAATCCACTGCATTATATTTTCATAGTTATGACATATGTACGTATATCTGAACTTTTAGTCTTTATGAATCTTATGCTTCTAAACAACACAAACATAATTTATTTGACATATGTGCAGTTTGGTTATAAGGTCTGAAGACAACTCACTGTATTCATAGGTAAATATAGGTGTTGAATATTAACTGATATGATATGTAAAGATATTTTACCAAAAACTATTTTTCTCTTATTTATCAAAGAATCATAACATACAATTATAATGCATATAGCCTTTATAAAAAGTAATTAGAGCATATATAAGACTTAATGGTAGCTGTCATATTAAATATGGCAATATGCTATTATCTGAGGTTTTTAAATATGAAATTTTATCTATTAGTTTGTGCATAATATTGAACATATATGTGTGTATATATGTGTATAGATATAAATATAGGCACAGATTTTTCTGGTTTACAAAAATAAAAAGGTTTTAAGAGAAATAGTCTCTATATGTAATAGTGAATACTTTTAAATACATTCTTTTTAAATTTCATTAATATTTATTTATTTATTTATTTATTTATTTATTTATTTTATTTATTACTGAGAATGGAGCCCAGGAGCATTCTAACTCTGATCTACAACCCTGGCACTTTTTAAAATTTTTTATTTGGAAACAAGGTCTCACTGAGTTGCTGAGGGTCTTGCTTAGTTGCTGAGGTTGGCTTCCAACCTGTGATCCTCTTGTCTCAGGCTCCTAAGTACTGGAATTGCAGGCCTGAGCCACAGTGCCCAGCTTAAATACATTCTTTTTAAAGTAATAAAATCACTGTTTCATTATAGTCATTTAAAATCTCTATAAAATAATTGCACACCCTCCACCCCAAGAATGAATAATAAACATTTCAAATAATTTACTAGATTGTTCCAAAATTGGAACCTATCTTTAGATGTAAAAAAATTGTCATTGGGGAAACTTGTAAAATCTAAAATTATCAGAAAAATCCTCACGAAGGTAAAACATCTATACTTGAGACAGGAGAGCACAAAGTTGAGTACAGCTCTGATGAGCATCTTTTGCTGGACTTGGAAAGTTTATTGAAGTTTATTTATCTGCCTTTCAGTTTCCCCATCTGCACAGCCATGATAACAACCCAGTCTTCTTCACAGGACAGTTCTGAAAACTGCATTTTAGAAAAGTGCTGAGTAGGCCAGGCATGGTGGTGCATGCTTGTAATCCCAGTACTTGGGAGGTGGAGACCGGATGATCCGGGTTCGCGGCCAGCCTCATCTACTTAGTGAGGCCTCTGCAACTTAGTGAGACCCTGTTTCAAAGTAAAGAATAAAAAATAGGGCCGGGGGTGTAGCTCGGAGATAAAACGCCCCTGGGTTCAGTCCCTGGTACCGCAAAAAAAGGTGCTGAGTACACTGCAAGTGCATAATAAATGTAGCAATTGTTATTATTTTGATAATTTATTCCACTACAGCTAAATTCTAACCCTCTTATTTTGACATTATTTATCTTTGTGCGATGAAGATGATGCTACTGCTGGTGCTAATGATGATGACTGGAAGTATGTTTTCCAGCATTCTGTTTTGTTATTATAAGAATAAGTTGATAATCATTTCTTTAAATTTGATATCCCTCTAGAATTATTAGTTGGTCAATTTTAATTTAATTTACTTTTCTGTTTGAGCAGCACAAAGAAAAGGATCAAGGGAGACAAGAAGACCTGCATCCTGAAATAAACTCATAGATTTAGAATAACCAGGGTTATTTTCTGATACAGGAAGTAAAATGTAAGATCTGAAACTAGCACACTTTTATACCTTGTGGTCACCACTCTTTTTCAAAGACTTGATTTTAGTTCTTGATTTTTAAATTTCCCATTCCTCACAAGGGATATTGTGGTATCAAAATGTAGGCAGAACGTGATTTAGAAATTGTATGCATAATGTTTATAATGTAGATACTCAGTTTTGAAAACAGCGTAATAGAGGAACAGCCCAGTGAGAATCCTGGATTTTGAGGAAAAGCTAGACAAGTCTTGGCTGCAACCAGTCATCATATTTTCCAAGTGGGTAACAGTGGTCCACTTACAATATGGCTCATGAGTATTCAGGAGACTTCAAAATGTGGAGCCCAAAGTGTGTGCTGCTGAATGGTCCTTTCATGCCTTTGATGTACAAAGCAAATCAGCCTGAAATCATCAGAGGATTGCTGTGACAGGGGTTGGACAAATCTCAGCATGATCAAAGCCAATGACATTTGAAAGGAAATTAAAGTTTTCTCCACTGAGATTTCGCCATCCTCCAAACAGAACAAATGTAAGAACACTGAGATGGATGGGTATGTTAAGTACAGCTTGAATTCCCAAATCATAATGAGGGTGCTGCATTTATTGAAGCAAGTTCACCATTTCCATTTGCATACTATGGAACTACCCAGACAAAAACTTTTATTGTCCCTTTGTGGTCCTTAGAGTAAGTTCAAAATGAGACACTGCCCACCAAAACTACTATTTTGTTTGCCATTGTAGATAAGGGGATCCTTATATCATCCTTATATTACTGAAAATTAACATTTAATTTTCCTGATGCATAAAGTCTGATAACCAACTACCGACTCATCATGAAAATTGTCTTCCATGTGTTAATGATTCAAATGATACCTATTACTTATCTGAAATAATAACGGAAGTGGCAAAAGTATATTGTTATCTCTGACATGAGCAGACGTTCAAAAGACAGATTGTAAATTCAAAGCCGGTGTTTGCTTCAAGTGTTCTGTAATATTGTGAAATACCATTCATTCTGAAAGAAACTAAGCATTGAAATATTCTCAACATGGAAGTGCTCATTGTTTTAGAAATGTTAAATGTTACAGGAAGTGCTATACAAATGGCCCTGACAACTACTTGATTTTTCATATTCAAAAAATAATTATGTAATGTAACAAGCTCTGTTCTAATTTAGTTTTGCAGATGGCCACTCACTGAAGGCAAGTAGACTTTGTGTAAAGCAAATATATGAGAATTCCGTTTTGTTGTATTTAAGTACTCTGTGACTCTTGTAGTAGAGTAGAACATTTTATATATTGCTCCTCATGCTTTTGGTATTTGTGGAACACATTGTTCAGAATTTACTATGAAAAATATTATGGGTATTCTAAATGAACAATATAAGATCTGCACCTTGAGAAGACTGTTCTAGTAGGGAACATGGGTATAAAATCAGAAAGCCCTATGTTCTGGTGTGACAGAAGACCCTATATAATTCTGTGGCTTGACTATCCACTTATTAGAAGTGCGAGGCATAATAGAAGAAAAATAGTGATCAGTAGCAAACACATGCAGAGACCTCCCATGAACTGGATACTTCTATTCTGAAACACCACAATTAATGGAAACATACACACACACACACACACACACACACACACACACACCGCACATGCACACACATACACACACACACAGTTTGGAAATGTGGTAAAGGCTTTAAAGACCCAGAGTGTGGTCATGTGGAAGGTAGGGTCATGTGGCAAATATTTCCAACTCCAGATTCAGGATTTAGAGGTCCAAATCTTTGACACTTTTCATGTAAACTGGGAAAATAAAACAATTGTCCTTAACTCACGAGCTGTTGTGATGAAGATCTAATGAAATAATGCATACAAAATCTAATAAGCAAGCCAGGCATGGTGGCACACACCTGTAATCCCAGCACTTGGGAGGCTGAGACAGGAGGATTGCAGGTTCACGACCAGCCTCAACAACTTAGCGAGGCCCTCTGCAACTTAGTGAGACCGTTTCAAAATAAAAAATAAAATAAGGCTGGGGGTGTAGCTCAGAGGTAGAACTCCCCTGAGTTCAATCCGCATTACCACACACACAAAATCTAATGAGCATATATATATATATATATAGGGTGAACAAGATAGGGATCATGAAGTCTTGAGGTAATAAAATCCTATTGTACTTGGGATTCATGCTAATTGAGTAGATTTAGCTGTTCTTGCCACACAAACAAACCAGAAAGACGTTTAATGAGGTGAGATATGTGCAGTTTACTTCACTATAGCAACCTGTTTTACTACCTAAATGTATGGCCAGAAAATCACACTCTATCTTAAATATACTCAATCACATTCATTTTTAGAAACCTGATAAACATTAAGCCCCTAATAAACACTTACAAATATCACTAACCTACATGGTGGCATTTATTTACCTATTTATTTACAAAGGAGGAATCGGTTAAGAGAAGTTATAACTCGAAGTCCAACAGGAAATGGAAGAATGGTCAAAGAGATGACTGTAACTGCAGATCCCTCTTCCTTATTTTCTAGCGTATGTTTACTTCATCACATTTTTTACTAAACATTTCAGCAGCCATAAAGTACAGACCCATCTGCTTTTCAACTGTCAGTCTTCTGAATTTTCTTTCAATATTTTATCACTTACTGTGTCTACAATACGCAATATTACTTTTTGAAACAGGCGATGTCATCTATAGTTGAATATCCAAGACTCTTAACTTTTCTCCTTACTAAGGATATTTCTTGGGACTTTATACATCCTAATGTGTGGCTGGCTTTTCTAAAAACTTGTTGGAAAAGCTCACCAATTCTATATATCATGTACAATAAGTTATTTCTGCTACATCTGCCAAACATCTACATTTATAAGGAATATTACCATTGTGCATTTCAGTTAAACTCAGGAATATAATATTCAGAGGCAGATAATTCTACTGGATGATTTTTTTTTTTGTTTCCCAGGTTGACTCCATACACTTGGACTGACAACCCTGCTCAGGTAAGAGACCAGATGTAAATCCCTTACTCTGATGTCTGGGGTCCTCATGAGTACTTGTGTCAAAAATGATTGTATCTCCACACTAGTTACTATTTTAATGGCAGCCAATCATTTGGGTGCTGTATTTTTTACTTTCAACCAAATGTTCTTGGAAAATGTCCATAGCCTCATGGACTACAGACATTCCTTGGCCATTTGCCATATCAAAGTCTTTGCTTCATTTGGAGAAGGGTGAACTAAGTGAATAATCTCTACAAGAGCACAGTATTATAAGACTTCTAGCATCTTATTTCAGTAACAAAGATGAGAGGGAAAGAAAGCACAGTATTTTATACACTTAGTATCTCACACTAGATCATGAGAAATTTTGCATTATGGTTATTTATATTTACTTGAAAACAGAGAAAAAGACCACTTCTCAAAACTGGTGATAAGAGAAGAAATAAGATAAGAACCATGTGAGATATCATTTCATTAATCCTCTTGGGCATAAAGATGTGTGGGTCATTGTTTTCTGAGAATTCCCAATTCATATTAGGTCTATAGAGCCTGACAGTGGAGAAATTTTGATGTGAATACCACTTCCAAAAAAATTGTGACAGGGGCTGGAGAACTAATTCAGTGGCATTTGGATTTTCAAAGCACTTTCATTAACAGAAATGTGATCCGGGATATAATGACTGATTTTTATCAATATTTAAAAAGTAAACGAACAAACATACAAGCATAACTTTGTTAAAAATATATTGAAGGCTGTCTATTTTTTGAGATTCTGACTCTTTTATTCCATTAGAAAGTCATATAAACAACCTATTAATTTTTTTGTACTAGGGATTGAACCACCTAGGGGCATTCTACCTCTGAGCTAAACCTCCAGTCCCTTTTTAATTTTATTTTGAAAGAATTTTATTTTATTTCAGCAATTTTATTTCAAAGTTGCTGAGAGTTTCGCTAAGTTGCTGAGGCTGGCCTCCTATCTTTGATCCTCCTGTCTCAGCATCCCGCGTATAGGGATTACAGGCATACACCACCATGCCTGGCTAAAATAACCTATTCATTTAATACTTAGCAAGGAGAAAGTAATCTCTCTGGTCAATAATAATCATAAAATAAAAATATTATAGCTATATTATATTAGTATTAAATCTGATGACTCTGAAAATTGGTTAAAATATTGGTGTCAATTTCAATTTCACAGAAAAAGAAATATTGTTGTTTTGCTGGTTTTTTTTTTTTTTGTGGTACTGGGGATTGAACCCAGGGGCGTTCTACCTCCACGCTACACCCCCGGCCCTATTTTTATACTTTATTTTGAAACTGGGTCTCACGAAGTTGTGGAGGCTTCACTAAGTAGAGAGAGAGAGAGAGAGAGAGAGAGAGAGAGAGAGAGAGCACTGAGGCTGGCCGCAAACCCGGATCATCCGGTCTCTGCCTCCCAAAGTACTGGGATTACGCCACCACGCCCAGCTTGCTGTGTTTTTTTTTAACGTGCTTTTATTGGTACATTGGAGTCTTACATCACAGTGAATATCAATTTGATGTTAACATACATGCACACAGCTCTTAGTGTCCCCCTGCCTCCCCCCACACGTATGAAGTACCAAGAATGATGTTGGTTTATTCTCACATTTACATATCATTTATGTAATTCCACTGATTCGCTTCTTTCTTGCCTTTCCCCTTCCCTTGTACCACTTCCCTTGCCCAACTGAGGGTTCATTATCAACCGGAGTCCCTTGTGTGTCCCCACTACTCCCTAAGTTGCACATATTAATGAAAACATATGTCCCTTCTTTTTTGTGATGGGCTCATCTCGCTTAACATAATGTTCTTCAGATCCTTCCACTTTCTTTCAAATGATGTTATTTTGTTCTTCTTTATTGCTGAGTAGAATTTCATTGTGTGTATTTCCCACAGTTTTGTAATCCACTCATCTGTTGATGGACATCTAGGTTGGTTCCATAATTTGGCCACTGTGAATTGTGCTGCTATGAACATGGGTATGCATATATTACTGTAGTTTTCTGGTTTAGATCCCTTTGGTATGATACCCAGTAGTGGTATAGCCGGATCATATGGTGGATCCATTCCCAGTTTTCTGAGGAATCTCCACACTGATCTCCATAGTGGTTTAACTAGTTTGCAATCCCACC
>PVJS01034582.1:0-21492 GCA_004027185.1 Glis glis
TGAGAACCGGTTTCAAAATAAAGTATAAAAAAATAGGGCTGGGGGGCCGAGGGTGTAGTGCGGAGGTAGAACGCCCCTGGGTTTAACCCCCGGTACCGCAAAAAAAAAGAGAAAAAAAAAAGCTCAGTGGTATAGCATCCTTGGGTTCAATACACACACACACACACACACACACACACACACACACACACTCACACACACACACAAAAGCTGGGTGTGGCAGTGCATGCCTGTAATTCCAGTACTTGGAACAGGAGGATCACAGGTTCGAGGCCAGCATCAGCAATTTAGCAAGACTCTCAGCAACCTAAGGAGACCCTGCTTCAAAATAAAAAATAAAAAGGGCTAGGAGTATAGCTTGGAGGTAATATGCCCCTGGGTTTAATCTCCAGTACCAAAAAAGTAAAGAAAATAAACAAAGGAAGGAAGGAAGGAAGGGCCAAAGTTCATGCCATAATCGATATTTTATGTAATCTGAACCCAGCTTAACTTTCCCTCCTGCCCTCTCTCTTTCTTACTCTTTCCACCCTCCTTAGTTTCCTTCAAACACAGGAAAATGATCTGTCTCGGGAACTTTATGTTTGTGCTTCCTCTTCCTCCTCCCTTGCTTCATTCATATCTCTATCAAGATCTATTTTTCTGACTTCTATGTACCCTTTGTTCGAATGAGTGACCATGGCATGTCATCATCATTTTATTTTCTCTTTACTGTGCCTTACAAAAGAATGCTTCCTTGCCTGGAAGAGAAAGAAAAAAGGAGGAATAAAATTCCACATTCCATACACCAAATAATATATGTCAAGAAATAATAGCAAAGAAAATAAGAGGATGTTTTGAGAGAAAGTCATATGATGTTAGGTTGGGTTGCAAGACAAGGCCTTTCAGAAGAAATTTAAAGTAAGAGAAGATGAGAAGAAACTAATTATGTGAAAAATGAAGTAATAAAGATTTTCTGGCAGAAATATAGCATAAGAACTCTGACATGGGAAAGCGCTGGTGTATTTAAGGACCTGAGAGACCCTTATAACTCAGTAGGGGGAAGACTTGCAGAAGAAGAGTTTGGGATGCCACAGAGGAGCTAGAACCCGTTGGGTTGGGGGAGTCATGGAGAGGGATATTATTTTGAAGTGGAAAAGTAAGCCGTGGAGTGATTTTAGGCAAGAGATTAACAAAGCATTTTGTGCTTTACAATGATCAGCTTGTGTGTGGTGTGGAAAATGAAACGGGAAGTGGCAATTAGAGATGAGACCACTTAGGAGCTCATAGAAGTACTGAAAACTGCTGGCGACCTGCACCACAAAGGAAGAACAGAAACAGATGATGTGTTCATGAAGTAGAATGAAAATGACTTCGATTGAGCAGATTAAATGTGGGGTTAAGGGGAAGACGGTGGCAAAAGTCTTGGTGCTGACATATATGACTGGGTAGATAGTGTCCAATTTCTAAATTGGTAATGTCTGCAGGGAAAAAAGATATCATGAGGGGTAAGGGGCAATGGGAAAAATCAATAGTTTAATTTAGTTGTATTAAGCATAACATTTCTCGGAGACAGCCAAAACGAGATTTGTAGAAGGCAATTAATACATAAATACAGAGCTTGAATGAGAGGTTTGAACTAATGGGAGAAAATTGGGAGAGTTTTTCATTAATCGTATTTTCTCATCTAAATGATATATAATTTAAACTTAATATAAAATAGCATAACATAAATATATGTACTATTTTAGCTCTTTGCAATAGGTATCACATTATGATTATAGTGTAGAAGAAAAAGACTAACAATTATAGAATGTAGACTATTTGTGAAACTGTAATAGACGTTTTCCTTTTTTTTAAATTTTCTCAATAATGCTATGCATTTAATTGTTGACTTGAAGAAACTAGGGTTTAAAGAGGTTAATTGAATTGTCCCAACATTCATCAGTTTAAAAGGGACAGAACCAGAATACGAGCTCAGTTTTTGTTACTAAAACCTGTGCTCTTTCTATATCAACTGCAATGCTCACATACTTTTCTTTTCTTTCTTAATGAGAACAAACAACAGTAAATTATTTCCAGAATAGAGGCAAATACAGTGATGTGACCACAAGAACCTAACTATTGTAGCGTCCCCTCTCCTGAGAAGATGACCGCGTCTGAGTAAAGCGTGTGAGTATTCTATCAGGATGGCTGAAAACATGGTAGAGTGAGAGGAGTTAAACAGCATTTTCACTCACTTCCAAATTATGAGTATTTTCAAGAAGTTTTTGTTTTTCTACAATTTCAATCAGTCTAGGAAGTTAAGTTAGATTACCATGGGGGAAAACCCAGAGCTGCATCTTGGTAGTCATTAGCTATTTCCAACACAGAAACTTGGTATTTGGGGAGCTTAAGTTATTCCTTAAGGTAAGAGTGAAGAGCTTGATCAAAATTCTGGTGCTGTTTATCATTAGAATCACCTGGAGGGCTGGTATTTGCTGTTCTTGCTATCTTTTGACAGGGGCAGGGGCAATGAGAAACGTTGTCTCCTAAGAGGATTTTTCCAAAATGTGATCTTGCATTCCTTTATAACCAGGAGGAGTTCTTCCATTACCTTACATAATTCCATCTCATTTGGAATACGAAGTGATTTCCCCTTTCTAGCTTTCTCTCAGGATTTGGGAGGAATCGGGATTGTGGTATGAGTGTACACATGAAAACAATTTGTTATCTTTCTGAAAATATTCAAAGAAAATCTAAACATTCCCTTTGATACATTTCTATTTTGTATAACATAAAGAAGTAATTATTCCATTACATCTGTGTATAACTGCCCTTTCATATTTCAAGCAACCACTAGAATAGTAGCTAGTAATCTTGAAAACATCTTAAAGAATGAAATTACTTTTGAAATAAAATTCAATTATTTCATCCTTTCTCATTGCTATATCAAAATCACTTTATGATATTAAATTTCAGAATTAAATATCACATAATATGAAATGGCAACTTCTTAATGTGAATGAAGTAGAAAAAGGAAAGGGAAGAAGATGAGAGCAGGCATCATTTCTTGAGAGATTAGCATATGCCTTTGAGAGATTGTAAGTATGGTTTTCAACACCCTTCAATTCAGGAATTTGGTTTTCCATTTTAAAGATTATTAAAGCAAGGCTCAAAAGATTAAGTAATTATTCCAGCCTGACATAATTAATCAGGAAAAGGATTGTGCAGTTTCACATTATAATTTGGAAGGAAACAATTGTCTCAACATATCATGACTCACTAAAAATGACTGGATTCTACAATGTGCTTTAGCATGCTCTTAGAGACCTGTGGAATCTTCCAAATTTGTTAGTTAATTTGGAGAAAATAAAGTCTGCAAAGGAAAATAATTAGCACCAATGTCATTTCACAAATAAACATAGAATCAGTTATGCTAACCAACACACACAGATTATGCATTCTAGACATTTTTTAAAAGATAGTACTACACATATCCTAGATATTAAAAAGCCAATGAGGATCTTATAGGCATCTTTATTCAGACAAATTTCCTAATTTAAATTAAACGGTCATATTATTTGAATAAACCAATTAGTCAAATGGACACAGAGAGCAACAGAAATAACCAATTCTAAGCTCATTATGGGGTACTATTGCATGAGACCAACAAGCCACATGGAAGGTTGACTACATCAAATCCTTCCCTTTCTAAAAAGGCAACATCTTGCTGAGTGGCTGTATTCTGAGTATGAGCTTGTCTTTCTGGTCAGTAGCATCTCAGCCAGCACCACCACCCAAGGCTTCAGAGAGTATACTGACTTCCACATAATACCTCTTAGACCAAGGGATTCATTCTAGCACAGGAGGTATCATTGTGGGCACATAATTATGGGATTCACAGGCCCTAACACTTACTACATACCACATCACAGGAGCTGCCAGCTGGTAGTGATGGAACATTTTTTTTTTTTTAACGTGCATCTGAAGCTGGGCATAGTGGTGCACACCTGTAATCCCAGTACTTGGAAGGCTGAGATAGGAGGATCACAGGTTCAAGGCCAGTCTTAGCAACTCAGCAAGACCCTCAGCAACTTAGTGAGACCTTATTTCAAAATAAAAATTAAAAAATGCTGGGGGTGTGGCTTGGAGGTAGAATACCCCTCAGTTCAATTCCCAGTACCAAAAAAAAAAAAAGCCCTCTTTGTTTACTGATATTTTCTATTCATGGGACATAGTCATCATATCTTCTTTTAATTCTTTAGACATGATCTATTTTAGTTCTTTGAAGATGTCTATAATGGCTACTTTGGAGGTGTTGTTAACTCTACCTCCAAGATCATTTCAAGCAGTTTTTGTTTCTGTCTTTTCCCCATGTATGGTCATAATTTTACTTCTATGCTATCATATCATAATTTTGCATTGAAAATGGAACATTTTAGATCTATATTATAGCAAGTCATGATACCATCCTCCCTCACCATCAGGACATATTATAGTTTTATGATTGTCCATTTATTTATTTGGATAATGACTTGGCTGAACTGATCTTGTGATATCAATTTCTCACTAAGTATGTCTGTGTGACCTTTCCTATCCTTGCTCATATATTTTGTCTTATTTTAATCTTTCAGTCTGAACACCTGGGGGTTACCCTTGGATCAGCATAATCCATTTATTATTCAAAGGTTATGCATAAGCTCCCTTGGCCAGTAAGATGTTTAATCTTTATTATTGGATGTATCTGCGGCTCAGAGGATGTTATGAGTTAAAGGAGTTTATTTTTGGCACATGCGCAGCCAAGTATGTGTAGGTTAGAATGTTCCTTCTCCATTCATTTCTGAAAGAGCACAGCCTTTGACATGCACACTGTCTTCCAGGTTGCCCCATATGGTTTTATTTTTAAACTTGTTTTCCTAGAAGTTGTTACTTGGTCAGAGGTGGTGTTTAAGCCCCTCGTGCTACTGAGAATTCTACCCTTTCTTGATTGCTCTCTGTGTGGTTAAAGGGTGCTTTCAAGTATTCTCCACATTCTGCCCTAATGGCTCCTGAGTAGTTGCAGCTGAGAGCCAACACACAGCTTTCTCAATCCTCAGGGTTCGCTGTGATCACAGGACGGTTCTTCTTGGCTCACCTGCTTCCTGATTCTTCTCTGTTAAAATGTAATGGTCATTGAACTTGGGAGGCTGAGACAGGAGAATTGCAGGTTCAAGGCCAGCCTCAGCAACTCTGTGAGACCCTGAGCAACTTAGAGAGACCCTGTTTCAAAATAAATAAAAAGGGCTGGGGGTGTAGCTCCGAGAGTCGAGTGCCCCTGGGCTCAATCCTCAGAACCCTCGTAAAATGAATGACCCTTAGTTTTGCTTATTTTTACTTCCATCATGGAGTTATGAGTATGTCTTCTTAGTTGCTCTCCACCAAGACCCCCATTGTTTTTGCTGACAACTTCTGTCATGGAATTCTCTAGACTCTCCTCCAAATCAAGTTTGCTCCCTCATGCAGAGCTGCGGGGCTCTTCGTCTTTAAGGACTGCCTCTCCATTCTGCCTCTTTCTCAGGGGCAGAAGCTTTGCTCCACTTCACAGAAATTGGGCACAGGCACAGTGGCTTCTTCTAGAATGACACTTTTGCCTTATGAGCAGGTGTTGGAGGGGACTCGGGATTGGAGCTGTGGTACAAGAGAGCAGGATAAAGAGTTCTTGGTCAGTCACACCTGGAGTAAACCTTCCTTCAGCCCTCTGCATAAGGACTAGGTGGAGCTAGAATAAACTGATCTTCTCACCCACATCTGGCTGGAATAAAACTTAGGTGGCTGGGGAGGAAGGACATATTCTTGCAGCCTGCTCCTCTCCATCCCCAGGTTGAAGCCAAAGTTTCTGAGGTGAGCGTGGGGGTGAGGGTGGGTAGTGGCTAACTATTCTTACCAAGGTGAGATCTTCTTGAATGAACATTTGTACTTCTACTGTATGCTCTTAAGAAAGTTTCCAGAGACTTTAAGTGCTTAAAGGCTTAATGAAGGAAACAGTTCAAATAACATGATGTTCATATGTGAAAGGATCACCACTAATCACTAACATGGACGGGGAGGTGGGGGGAGGTGGGATCTGGGGGAAATCGCACTAAGTGCTGTGTGCATGTATGTGTGTATCCCACTGAACCTCACCATGATGTATAATTGCAATCACCAATCAAGTATGTTTAAAAAATAAAGAAATGAAGGAATTTACCTCAGCATGACTGGTCCAGGACTGCAGAAGTAATTCAAGGCAAAGATAGCCCTGAGCACCTCAATTTGAGAGCAGTTTGTCTGAAATAGCCCCTCATCTTGCCCCCTGTCCAGTACAAATTGTATCTTTTCCGCACAACCTATTTGGTTCTCAAAATTTCCCTGATTTGGCCATGGATTTGGAAGAGCTGGCTCCTGTATCTTTTTTATATGTTTCCATAATACTTTCAACACACACACACACACACACATACACACACACACACACACACACACACATACACACACACACACACACACACACACACACGTGTTTTATGTTCATGTTTTTACATCCCATACCTCAGATACCTCAGTTTTGGAATCATATTTCTCCAACCATTCTGGTTCCTTTCTAAAGCAGTTTTAAGATTATGAAATATAATCTCTAAATGCTCAGCGCTCTAATGGAATTTTCCTTCCACTCTTTCTTATTAAAATATTTTGGAAAAGTAATTTCCTGCTACCCACTCCAAATTTATCTGAGCTAGAAAGGACTGACATAAATTTATCTGAGCCTGACTACAGATTCTTTCCCAATTTTGCTTAGATGCATCATGCATTTCAACCAAGTCCTCACTAAAATAACCCATTAGCTTGTACCCTTTCTTTGATAGTTGTTTTCAACCCTATAACAATATAATATACTTCCTTCAGGGACTAAGTTATCAAATTTAGGAGAAGGGAAATAGGAACACAAGTTTAAAAAATTTAAGCTTTATCCATCTCGGGGGAAAATATCAATATATGTTGTATAACTGCAGAAATACAGTTATTTTATTTTAAATATTTTCTAGCTTTTTAAAAGATGATACATAAACATATTTACTTAAGTTATAAAATCAGAAATAAATTTCGAAAGAAAGGGAATATGTTAATATGGTGTCTAAATTTTATCATGAACATGAAAAACTAAAAGTCTTTAAGGAGTTGAAATTATTAAATTGAAGAGGTTTCATAGTTAATATGCCTAGGACTTTAAAATTGTTTATAAAAAGAAGGCTGGATGCCGGGCGTGGTGGCGCACGCTTGTAATCCCAGTACTTTGGGAGGCAGAGACCAGACGATCCGGGTTCGCAGCCAGCCTCAGCTCTCTCTCTCTCTCTCTCTCCCTGTCTCTCTCTCTCTCTCTCCTTAGTGAGGCCCTCTGCAACTTCGTGAGACCTGGTTTCAAAATAAAGTATAAAAAATAGGGCTGGGGGCGTGGCGCGGAGGTAGAATGCCCCTGCGTTCAATCCCCTGTACCGCAAAAAAAAAAAAAAAAAAAGAAGGCTGGTGCAGTGGCACATGCCTATAATCCCAGTACTTGGGAGGATGAGACAGAAGGATCGCAGGTTCAAGCCCAGGCTCAACAACTTAGCAAGACCCTGTTTCAAAATAAAATAAAATAGAGCTAAGGGTGTAACTCAGAGGAAGAATGCCCCTGGGTTCAATACCTAGTACCACCAAAAAATTATCTATGCAAAGAAATAAAATTATGCTTTTATTATTCTTCAAGGTTCTTTAAAGTCATTCTGTCAAACTATTAAAAAATCATTTATTTTACACTTAATTCACTATAGATTTATTTTTTTAGTTCTTTGTCCTTGTGTTGAGGTGGCCATCTCACATATACTTTCTTTTCCTCATGAAACATTTTCTTCATGTTGGAATGGCTGCTGTTTTCTGTTATTAGTACTTTGAAAGTTAGTAAATATAATTAAATATCTTTTTTTAAAATAACTGTCTAATTTCCCTCTAACTACACTTGATGGTCAGTAGCATTTATTGAACATGAAGCTTTAATGACAATTACCATAATTATCTGCTTTCTCAGACCCTCTGGCGCAATTCTACTCCACCAGGCTTTAATAAACCATTTTCTCTCATTTACTGCCACATTGATGAAGCTGTAGTCATTGATTGCTTTCACATATACGAAAACTAACAAAAACATATTTAAAAAATAACCTTTTAAATGCAGCAGAAAGTAAAAATACAGCCATTTAAAAGCCAAATCTTACAATAATTAACTACATTTAAAAGGCAATCCCCAGGATTTTAGTTGACATTTTTTCTACCAACTCTATTTTGTTTATTCATAATTTAAAAGATTGTAATTAAATGAACTTGACTTAATATCTTCAGAACATAAACTTTGCCTTTAAATACTACACGTGTGACATTGAGAAGTCATTTAACTTGCTGGATCCTTTTGCAACTGAGAAATAGTACCAATCTCTGCTTATGGTTATATAATGTATGTGAAGTACACTTCCTATATTTGCCTATACACTTAGATTATTATAATTGGGTTCTCATTATATGCTGAGAGATGTTTCTTTATACAGGCATTTGTTTTACTTCTAACATTTATTTATGTAACAAAATTTATCTGCAATAATAATACTACCAAAAATAGCTTTCTATCTTGTTTCAGCTTTTACTCTCCACCATTATAGGATAGCACTGGTCATGCTCTTGAAGAAATTAAGTCATATTAAAGAATGCATAATCTTAACTGCATTTTTCAAGCTTAGCATTTTCAATTACTTTATACTTCGTATATCTTTTGCAAGTTTCTCTGGTTTACATGTGCTTTCTAAAACAGTGTTCACATAGCTGTCAAATCTAAACTATGCAAAGGAAAGGTCAGACTTCAACAGATAATTCCTGTTTCTATGGAAACTAACTCGGTTTAAGAAAAAGCTGTAAATGCTTATAAATAATCATGGATTCAAAAACTTCATTGCCTTCCTTTGGCAGGTATAGTAATCTAAATCTTCCCTCAGGAGGGGCCAATTCATAGATTAGTCCTAACCAAGAACTTTGAATGTTGGTGTTAATTTATTTGCCTTTAAGAGATATCCATGCATTCTATTGTGTCATACTCCTCCACATGAAAAGCTGATGTCAAAATAAATCATATTTTTATTGAGGCAAATTACTTGCTAATCACATAAGTTTTGTCGCCAGTGGTCATAAACTTTCATTTCCTCTGCTCTGTGGAGGAGTGAGCAAGATGGGGAATGACTTCACCTTGCCTCTTTGGGTAACTTATGGTTTGGGGATCTATGTCAGGTGTGCCAGTCTCCTATGTATTTTACACAGGGATGTGGGGAAACAGCATGTGCACTGGTGCCATGAAGAACCAAGAGGGAACCACTTGAAGGGGATCAACCATGAGTTAGAAAATATTTTGAGGTAGATTATTAGAAGATGTATGAATTTAATAAAAGATCCATCAGTAGCAACAAAGGTGGTATTGGATTTGGGCCAGTTTCCTCTTGAAATGTATAATATCTGGAATAAATTACTGATTTCTGTGTTGGCCTATTTCCATCATCATATTTTTATTATTTGACCCATATTGATAATAAACCTCTTGGGGGAAAGCTGTGGGTAGAAATGCTAGTTACTCTGTTGCCATTTTCTCTTTCAAATATTTTCCTTATTTCTTCTCTTATTTTCTTTCCTCCCTTAAATTTGCCAAATTATCTTAAGAATCCTACATCAATAAACATAATTAATAAGAGAAATTCTTGAAGACACTATAAAAATTATTCGGGTATCTCTAGGTACTATATATATATATAATTTTGCTTTAAGATGGCATCAAAACCAAGTGGGGCGGCATACACCTATAATCCCAGTACATGAGGGTGTGACAGGAGGATCACAGGTTTGAGGCCAGCCTCAGCAACTTAGTGAGACCCTTAGCAACCTGGTGAGACCCTGTTTCAAAATAAAAGATAAAAAGGGCTGGGGGTTTAACTTTGATGTTGAATGCCCATGGGTTCAATACCCAGTACAAAAAAAAGATGGCATCAAGATATCAAGATCTAATTTTGTTTGAGCTTTCCTTTTCCAAACACCCATTAAAATACCCTTGAATGAAGCCTAAAATGGAAATAACTTTGAAAATATAAAATTTATATAAATCATTTTTAAGAGTCTTGGAGAAATGTCTCCTAAAAGTCATTGAGTTGAAGGTCAAATGAGAATCATAATTAGTTGCTATACAGTCAGAAATAGTTTAGGACAAACTCCACAATGTGGGTGATTGATGATCCCATAAGGAATATGACCTGTTATAACAATTACCTCTCTCTGCTAACTGCACATTGTAAACCTTTGCAACAGGATGGATACTAAATTGGAGATGCACAGAACAAGAGGATAGGCTGTGATTTATATTGGTATAGTAGTATTCTAAATGATAAATGACAAGTACCTGGACTAAGAAGGATAAAAACAAATTTACGAGATGTGTTAAGATAGAATTCTGCCGGGCAAAAAATAGGGCCGGGGGCGTAGCGCGGAGGTAGAACGCCCCTGGGTTCAATCCCCGGTACCGCAAAAAAAAAAAAAAAACCAAAAAAAGATAGAATTCTACAAATCAATTCTCTTCTTTGCATGGGCAAACACTAACTCATCCTTTAAGACAAAGCTCAAAATAAAAACTGCTGATGAATTTGAAAGAAGGACTGATCTCTTTCCCATGCTTTCAAAAACACTGCCAATATACAACTTATCAGAATGCAGAATTAGAATCTACCACATTCAAATCTGTAGGACCAGTATTCGTTATCATAATTGTCACAAAGTCATCACTCAATACATATTTATCAATCTGAAGTGTATGGTTCAGTTCTTTTTACCCTTTAAATACAGTAAATGGGGTTTTGCAAATAGAGTCTATAAAGATTAAAGGAATTAAGGTTAGTTACAGTGACTTTACAATGGTCTTTCAAATAGAAAGGGTGTATTATCAGAAAGCTCTGTAACTACTTTCAAAATAGATTTAAGCTATGAATGGCTTCAGATATTGAGAAAATGCCTTTGAAAATGACTGTTGCACCATCCTTTTGAGGAACTTCTTTTCAAATATAGCCATCTATAGCCGGGCGTGGTGGCGCACACTTGTAATCCCAGTACTTTGGGAAGCAGAGACCGGAGGATCTGGGTTCGCGGCCAGCCTCAGCTCTCTCTCTCTCTCTCTCTCCCTGTCTCTCTCTCTCTCTCCTTAGTGAGGCCCTCCGCAACTTTGTGAGACCTGGTTTCAAAATAAAGTATAAAAAATAGGGCTGGGGGCATAGTGCGGAGGTAGAACGCCCCTGCGTTCAATCCCTGGCACTGTAAAAAAAAAAAAAAAACAAATATGGCCATCTATGAGCACCCTAGGCAATCTTTACTGAGGTATCAATGAGTCTATACTTATATAACTATATTAATGGATACATAGAAAGTTTCATGAAAAACAGTGTTAATTACATATTTGAAAGGACATCCCTACAAATTGTTTATTAATTTAAAAGGGAAAAATAAAGAGTAACTTTATAGTGGAGAAAACTGACAGACACCATTTTTTTCAAGTGGCCAAAATAAATATAATCAGAACTGAAAGAGAATCAAGTTGTGTTCCACCTAATAGATACAATGAGAAGAACAGAGCATCACTTCTGGAAATTTTAGGTCTAGAACCTGAAACTAACCATAGGAAAACCTGAAAGATAAGCCTTCCAACTGAAAAATTCTAAAGACTTGACAACTAAACATAACATATGATTCTAAATTAGATAATTTTGCTATAAAAGATATTTTCAGATAATTGGCAAAAGCATTAACTACCTCTGAGGATGTTAGTAATGTATAAATGTTCTACTCGCAATTGTGTTGTATGTATTGTGGAAAATGTCCTTGTAGAAATGCACACTAGGGCATAGGGGACTGAAGGGCCACCAGAGTGACAACTTATTCTCAGAAGACTATTGCATTGTATACTCAAAAACACGATTCAGTCTCACAGACACAATGTTAAGAACAAGAAGCAAGTAAAAACAATACATTTAGTAGGATATCAGTTTTTAGAGTTTAAAAATAAACTACATTTTTCTAGAGAATATATGGGGTGATGATATTTTTAAAATCAAGAAAGTAAAAGCATAGTACAAAAAACCCAAGAAAGTCATAAAAGTCAGGATAAGTGTTACATCTAGAAGGGAAGCGCTCATAAAAAGTTTTTTGGGTAACAATTATCATTTTCTTCACTGTAATCATCAATATGTGGATATATATTTAAAATAATTTAATGATTTTTACTTATTTTATTATATTTTAGTTTTGTGTAGCTTTTTGAAAACAAAAAGGTATTAGAAGAAATCATACTATAATTAATTTATACCCTTGAATAATAAACTCAGAACAGGGAATATCTACCACTTTTTCTCTGATCTAAGATACTACCAATTTTCTAAACCACTAGTATTTTATTTCAGAAAAAAACTACTACTTATATTTATATCATGCATCCTAACATGATTAATGTTAACGTGAAAAAATGGATGTCTTACTCTTAAACACAGCTAAAAATTACTGAGCGATTTAATGCAGTGTGGTTCCTTATCTTAGTTTCTTAGTCAAATGAGTTGAATACTTTTGCAAAGTTAACTAAGATGCTATGAATTAAAGCCCTTGTGAATCCAACAAATATATTATAAATTGCATGTTTATTTGTTATCTTGATAGAATGAATAAAGTACAATTCTCAGGGAGCTCCTAAATAGAAAACAAATATCACTATCATCCTAAAACAGAACAGAATTTAGGGGAAAAGTTTATCCAAATATGTTCACATCAGTACTTAGACATTTTTGCAGAAGTCCTGCTTATATATAAAATTTCATGTCAAATTACTTTGTGTCACTTTTCTAAAATTAACACCGATTTCCTTTGTTCCTTTCTATCCTTTCCTCACCTGAGGTTCTCTTCACTAATATACAAACACTGACTCCCTTTGGGGTACTTCAAAATCAAAATTAATTATGCTAATTATCTCATTCAGGTTGACCTAATTAAATTTAATTAGTTGGTCTTGTTAATTCTAAACATCATCCTTTGGGAGATTTTATCTTTTTGATTAAACTAGGTAGAAAATTTAAGTGTGCACATATCCTAACATATTTAGAAAGAAATCATAAGACATGTAGGTATTCAAATAGAGTATGTATAGCCATCTAGTAATTGGTATTTCCTCTAGTCATTTATTTTGTTTATTTATTATTATTATTTTTTTTGCAGTACTGGGGATGGAACTCAGGGGCATTCTACCTCTGAGCTACACCACCAGCCCTATTTTTTTTTATTCTTTATTCTGAAACAGGGTCTCATTAAGTTGCAGAAGGCCTCACTAAGTAGCTGAGGCTGGCTGCGAACCTGCAATCCTTCTGTCTCAGCCTCCTTGGGATTACAAGCATGCGACACCACGCCCAGTTTATTTTATTTTATTTATTTATTTTTGGGTGGGTACTGGGGATTGAACCCAGGGGTGTTCTACCTCTGAGCTCCACCCCCAGCCCCATTTTATTTTGTGTTTTGAACAAGGTTCTTGTTAAGTTGCTAAGGGCCTCATTAAATTGCTGAGGCTGGCCTTAAACCTACAATTCTCCCCTCTCAGCCTCCTAAGTACTGAAGTTACAGGTGTGCACCACCATACCAAGCTTAGTCATTGGTGTGTGTGTGTGTGTGTGTGTGTGTGTGTGTTCCTAGGGATTGAACCCAGGAGCATTCTACCTCTGAGATATACCCCCAGCCCTGTTTTTTTATTTTTATTTTGAAACAGGGTCTTGCTAGGTTGATGAGAGTCTCACTACTTGCTGAGGCTGTCCTGGAACCTACAATCCTCCTGTCTCAGCCTCCCAAGTACTGGGATTACAGGTGTGAACCACCACGCCAAGCTAGTCATTGATTTTTTAAACCAATGGTGGTCATTTAATGAGGTATTACATCAAGGTTTTAATTAGTAATTATATTCATCCATTTAGATCATAATTGCAAAAATATAAAATAACAACACGTGACTAATACTGTAACTATCTAACTGAATATTTCTCATCTTCTGAATATTCTATTTCTCCTGGAATGCTGTTGTGTGCACTATTACCTCATTCTTAGCTTTGCAATACTTCCATTCCCTGCTTTCCTTTTCTCTCTCACTGTTCCAGTTCATTGGGCATCATTCCCTAACCCAGAACAATTAATTAGTAATTCCAAGGATTTTGTCCTGGTTTCTGTTTCCTTCTCTTTTTAATGCTCTCCCACAGGAAATACATTTACTATTGAACTGATGTTGATTACTATGTATGATATGGAAAATGCTTAAATATTTATTTCTAGTTTTGAACTCATACTCTCTGGTATACATATAATATGTATATCTATATACATGCAACCTGTTCAACAATATCAACATTGGTTGCCCACAGTCATCAAAAGCGCAGCATGTTCCTATCACCTTGCCTACTCTCATTACTATGTTCCAGGTCCTAATCTTTCTCACCTGGACCATTTCAGCAATCTTTTTTCTTAATTGCCTATCCTCCTCCTCTGCCAAATTCACTCTTCCTTGTAATAACTGCTAGTAATTATTTTCTTTCCTTAATTTGAAAGTGTAAACTTGTTTGTGTCACTCCCCAATCCCTTATTTGGATCAAAACATTGATTTCCATCATCTACAAAATAAGTCTAAGTGCCTCAGCTTTCTGAGACTTGGTTCGCATCTGGGTCCCTTCTCTGGCAGGACTCCATTTCCAGATGTATCCTTCAGCGGTACCAGGACTTCTGTTCTGACATAGACATTAAATTTTGAACTTCTAAGAGAGTGTATACTTCTCTCTATGCCTGATTACTTCTCTCAACTTTTAAATGCTTTTTATATCCTGATAATATATTATTATTTGATGAGAATTACTAAAAGTATTCTACAATGAATCTTTACTGCCCTAATAAACCTCTGTGCTCTGCCTATTCATCCCTCCTGCCCCACCAATCCTTGGAAATCACTGATCTTTTTACTGTCTCCATAGTTTTATCTTTTCATGAATGTCACATATGGAATCACACAACCTCGTAAGAATGTGGAGTGGGAGGCACTCTCATTCATTGCTGATGAGAATACAAAGTGAGGCTGCCAGGTTCGAAGACACTTTGGCAGCTTCATATAAAATAAACATACTCTTACCATGTTATCCATTGATTTCACTCTTTGGTATTTTGGTATTTATACAAACGATTTGAGAATTTATTTCTATAGGGAGAAAAATAAAAGGTTTATTTGGTGTCTTTTCTACCTAGGAGCTAGGAGTGGAACACATAAGTACTCAAATGTTTTCTAACACTAGATCAGAAAGCATTTTGCAGCCGGGCTTGGTGGTGCATGCCTATAATCTCAATACTGGGGAAGCTGAGACAGAAGGCTCACAGGGTTGAAGACAGTCCCAGCAAAGTAGTGAGAGAGTCTCAGCAACCTAGCAAGACCTTGTTTCAAAACAAAAAATAAAAAATGCTGGAGGTGTAGCTCAGAAGTAGAATGCCCCTGAGTACAATCCCTAGTACTACCAAAAAAAATTGCAGAGAGACAATGCCAATCTCAATATCATGTATGGGGAAGGGGAGAGTGTGGAGGGAGCTGGGGAAAGCTCACCAAGTGCTGTGTGCATGTATGTCACCATCACTGTGATCTACATTATGATGTGGGACTACAATGCACCAATAAAAGTATAAAAATATTTAATCTTATAAAAAGAAAGGTAGATAGACAGATCAAACAACATACAAAATGGAGGCAAAAGTAAAGGCCGATGCACTGGAGAATGATGGAAAAGTTCTAGTTTCCTCACTTCTGGGTCAGAGGCTTAGGAGCTGGAGAAACGGTGACCTGTAACTGTTGCATACCCTTCCTAGGTTTGGGAAGACAGTTGCTATCTCAAATAAAGCAGTCTTTCAGAGAGCACTGGAGTCTATCTGAATCCAGCTGTGCCTTCCTGGGCAATTTGCATAACCTCCCTCAAGAAGTAGAGGTTGAAGTGGATGGATGCTCTCACTTTTAAATTTTACCATTATCTGTACTATTGAAATTTTTTATACACAAATCTGATTATATTTGAAATTTATAGGTCAGTTTTCATTTGTTTCACTACTTCACAACTTGTATCTCTTGAAAACACTAATTTTATGGAAATTTCATCTTTAGCACTCATGAAAATTCTGATTAATAAAAATAGGTAAATTAGTGAATATTATCAATTTTCATGCTTCTGAGGCACTTCAGCATGGTTAAGATATTTTCTTTTCATATTCACCAGGATCTAAGAAAAAAACAAATCTATAAATTATTCTAAAATGTCTCTGTCTGGCCGGGCGTGGTGGTGCACGCTTGTAATCCCAGTACTTTGAGAGGCAGAGACCGGAGGATCCGGGTTTGTGGCCAGCCTCAGCTCTCTCGCTCTCTCCCTGTCTCTCTCTCTCTCTCTCTCTCCTTAGTGAGGCCCTCTGCAACTTCGTGAGACCCGGTTTCAAAATAAAGTATAAAAAATAGGGCCGGGGGCATAGCGCGGAGGTAGAACGCCACTGCATTCAATCCCCGGTACTGCAAAAAAAAAAATAAATAAAAATAAAAATAAAATGTCTCTGTCAAGCCAGGTGTAGTGGTGCACACCTGTAATCCCAGTACTTGGGGGGTTGAGGAAGGAGGATCACAGGTTTAAGGCCAGAGAGCAATAACTTAGAGAGAACCTATTTCAAAATAAAAAATAAATAAATAAATAAATAAAATAGGGCTAGGGGTGTAATTCAGAAGTAGAATGCCTCTGGCTTCAATCCCAGTAAAACATACACACACACACACACACACACACACACACACACACACACACAGTTTCCTGTGAAAATTTTGTGGGAATCAGAAAATCCTCGCAGGTATTTTTAAATCTGACTTAAACAAGTTGTGTGGCCTTGGGGAACTTGTTTCTCTTCTGAGTCAGCCTTTTCCAAGTGGTTCTCCTAAAAATCAAGGGAAAAATTGATAGCAGGCTCCAATAAACTTCAGGAATTATATTAATAAATAACATAATAGAGGGTTCATTTTCTTGAACTTTGAAACCTTTAACATGCTAATTTGCAGAATGAGCCTCTGTTGGAGAAATTTAGACATGACATCTCCCAAATTTATAAATACAAATTCCATTCTTCACAGAATACTTATCATCATTTAGGATTTTGTGGGGGGAGGAAAGTTTTAAAACACTGTTTTAGTACAAAATTTATGTTAATCATATAAAACCAATAATTCTAAAAATATTTTCTAAATATGACTTAAAAACCCAAGAAAAAAAGGTTTCACGTGCAGATTAACTAACTAGATACAGAATAAAAATGACTTGATGTACATTTTGCCATTTCAACTGAATATTAAATTTTATACAATAGGGCAACCATACCTACTGAAGGACAATTTTCTTTCAATGGCATTGCATAATGCTAGTCAATGACCAATTCTGGAAGAAACTACCAAATAGTTAATCAACACTAAATAATTAATGAAGAAATTGACAAGGCACTTAATTATATCAAGCACTAAAGAGATTTGTCTACATCTCCTGTATAATCTTAATGGATGGCTATGCAATGTAGTTGTATTGATCACCTAAGTTTTGTTTTCTCAGATTATGATGAAATTATCTCAACCTTTGTTCACGTTAAACTGATGTGAACATTTCACACATATGGCAATGCTTAGAGACCTTAAAAGAATGTGATTTGGCGGTGAAAGATCAATTTCATGCTAATCCATTGATTTAGAAGCTTTTATTAATATATTTCACTTCATTTTCTTTCAGTAGGGTTCTTGCACGGGGGACGGCAGTGGTGGGCATTTGGTGTTTTTAAATTCAATGAGCGATGTTATTATTCCGTATGATCGTGCAGGAAATGGCATAAATCTCAATTACAAACTGGCAGCCCGCGGAACAAATCCATCTCCTGTATGGATTTTGTCTGGCCTTCGTCTTGTTCAGTGTTTATTTTGGAGATAACTTTTTAAAAAATAGAGATAATTGAAATAGAAAAATCCACATGTGGTCACTCTGGGCAGGCGCTCCCTACCGGCCGAAGCCACTGGGAGCTGAGTCAAGGACATGAGATTTGTGCTACAGTTTCGCCTGTTTACAGAATTCACCACTATGCATTTTCGTCATTTTTCTTCATTCATTTCAATAATTTACAGGTCCTCTATGTCTGAATTTTAGCTACTGGTATAAATAATTTGAACAATAGCAACAGGAAACATGTATGCCCTCCACCTGAAAATGAAGCACAATGTAGTAGAATATCCCTGAGGAAATAAGAGGTGAATTTGGTTTTATTCCCAGACAGGCCCCTGATTACTACTTGTAACAGTGAAACCTCACTTGTTTCAGAAGCCTCTTCTTCGAAATAAGGGAAGTTTTCATTTTTCTTTGGTTGTAAGAAACCTATCACCTCCTAGTCAGTAAGTTTTTAAGCATTAGTAGGTTAAATCTCAAGTTAGATTGATTTTTTAAAAACTTTTAACAGATATATGCTACCTTCATTAGAAACTGTCAGCACATCGAAAGTGGTGCCGCAAAAGCGTTGCATACAGAGTGCTTGTACATGTATTTACCCCTCTGTGGACAAGGTTACATTTATTTTATTAACCTTAATTTGACGTGCTAAGAATTTTTCAGGGAGAAAAAATTAAAGGTGAGTGTTTCATGAAGGAATGGAACAGCTATCACCTTGGCTCCTAAGTACCAAGTATCATTGCTCATGGGGCTGGATCAGGGGTTATGGCCTGAATTCTGTAATCCTCTGCAATGTAATGGGAGTCCACCGCGGGTAGGAGCGACCTAGGTACCTCAATGCCTCTATACATGCACAACACAGTGGCCATGCTTCCCTGGGTCTTCTCAGGCAGAAGGGCCACGAGTTCATAAAATTAGGAGCCCAGAATATCCTTTAATCTGCTTCAACCTTGTTGTAGCCAGGGAAGTGCTAACTAGACATTTCATTGGTTGTTTATCTCTGTGCTTACTTTACCCTGCTACATAGTGACAGCATGCGATCTCTGTCCTGATTCCCACACATCTTGCCTCAGTTCCTCTGCTTTGCTTACATGTGATTCCCCAGGAATATGGTGGTGACTATTTGCTGTTGTTGCTGCTGCATTGTAAACCCCCACATTTGAACAGCCTTTGTATTTTGAGTATCCTTCCACCACTGTATAACTTTTGCGTATGTGTGTGATAATGGGGATTGAACCCAAGGGCATTCTACCTTTGAGATACACCCCCAGCCTTTTTTATTATTTTGTTTTGTTTTGTTTTGAAACAGGGTCTCCCTAGGTTGCTGAGACTCTCCTTAAGTTGTGATGCTGATCTCAAACCTGTGATTCTCCTGTCTCAGCTTCACAAGTACTGGGATTACAGGTGTGCGCCACCGCGGCTGGTAACCAATGTATAATTTAAATAGGAGTTGTTCTCCACTTTCCAACATCATCACCCCTGTCCCCCCCTCTCCCCCACACATACTTCTTTTAAACATTCAGAATGTAAACATAAATAGCCAGGTAGGGTAACCATTTTTTGACCCTGTTTCAAAATTTCGACCTTGTTTCAAAATAAAGAATAAAATAGGGCTGGGTAGGGTGACCATTTTTTGACCCTGTTTCAAAATTTCAACCTTGTTTCAAAATAAAGAATAAAATAGGGCTCAGAGGTAGAACAACCCTGGGTTCAATTCCCAGTATGGAAAAAAAGATGAATGTTGTGGGAGCAAAGACTAAGTATGAACAACTGAATATCTGGTCTGGGAATTTGAATATCAAAGTACTATTACAACAATGTAATAATAAACAGGGGATTATGTCTGCAGGGTCAGCCTTTACCATTTATCCAGTATACTGTATTAGTGGTCTTTACAATACCATCATAATCTTATTTTCTTCTGGGGTGCTTTATGACAATTTTCGAACCAGATTCTCCAGCTTTTCCACAGATTCTCTAATATATTAGGTATCTTCCAACACATTTCTGCTTTGTTTAATTTATTCAAAATCTTTCTGTTGTTCCTAAATAAGAACATTGATATCAAAGACATCTTTGAAGATTAATAAAGTCTTGCCTGACTTCTCAATATCATTTTTGAAGTTTTCTTAGGAATGAGCAGATGAATTCAAGCTCTTTTGCATGTACATCCCTTAAACAACTAGCTGTGTCAGAAGTTAGGTCTGAAACCTCAATAGCTAATTTAAAAAAATTTGCAGGAAAAACACGTATTACCATACTGATTAGCTTTACTGCATACCGATTAGCTTTACTGCATAGCAGACAACAAAATTTCAGAGTCCTAGAGCAATAGGTACTAGTTCCTCGTGCATCTGTGGGTTGGTTTATACACAGCTGATCTAGACTGTCCAGCTCTGCTTCAAACTCCAGGTCCAATCAGCTTTTGCAGCTCTCTGTGTATTAGGCTCTAGCCTGTGTCATATTTACTCATTCTGAGCCCTGGCTGCCATGCTTCCGGGGGAATATCTTCTTATAGCATTGACAGGGGCATAAGATAGTAAGTACAAATGCTATAAAGAAGAACAAAATTATGTTGTTTGCAGGAAAATGGATAGGACTAGAGAATAATATGCTATGTGAGATTAGCCAGTCTCAGAAAGAAATGCATGATACCTCTTGAGGCCTGACCTGGAACTCTCATTATTACTTCTGCCCACATTTCACTCCCAAGAAAAGTCACAGAGCAGAGTCCCAGGTCAAGGAGCAGAGAAGGATATGTCACCTTTAAGAGAAGGAACAACAATATCAGCTGTCAAAGGACATGGATATAGGGGATAGTGAAATAGAACCAATAATTCAATCTGCTACAATATTCAAGGCACACATCAAGTGGAAGACCCAAGGACTCAGCCAAACAAGGCAGAACAGTCAATTAACAATCGATTTTTGGATTGGAGCATAGGGAGAGAAGTATTTTAAAACAACAGGTCTAGATGTGAATGTGAAGAAGCAGCAAAAATATAATGGAACTGGGGTGGAAGTCATACACACATAGGTACATGTACTAAGTACAAGTGTATATACACACAAATGCGCATATACACACATACATGCATGTACATATACTTATATACTTATATATATACTTATATATACCATATGCTTATATTGCCTCTATTTTCCAACCTTAGTGTGTATCTATTCTTTTTTTTTTTTTTTTTGCGGTACCAGGGATTGAACCCAGGGGCGTTCTACCTCCGCGCTACACCCCCGGCCCTATTTTTTTTATACTTTATTTTGAAACCGGGTCTCACGAAGTTGCGGAGGGCCTCACTAAGTAGAGAGAGAGAGAGAAACAGGGAGAGAGAGAAAGAGAGAGCTGAGGCTGGCCGTGAACCCGGATCCTCCGGTGGTCTCCGCCTCCCAAAGT
>PVJS01034583.1:0-13297 GCA_004027185.1 Glis glis
TCCGGTCTCCGCCTCCCAAAGTACTGGGATTACAAGTGTGCGCCACCACGCCCGGTGCTTATGCATTTTTTTCTTTTTTGTGTGTGTGGTACTAGGGATTGAACCCAGGGGCATTCTACCTCTGAGCTACACCCCCAGCCCTATTTTTTATTCTTTATTTTGAAACAGGGTCTCACTAAGTTGCAGAGGGCCTAAGTAGCTCAGGCTGGCCGCGAACCTGCAATTCTCCTGTCTCAACCTCCCAAGAACAGGGATTACAAGTGTGCACCACCACGCTCGGCTTTTGCTTATGCATTTTAGAAGCATTTTATTCTGGATATTTTTGAAACATACTCAAAATTAGAGAGAATAGGCATGTAAACCCTAATCAGCTAGGTTAAACAGTTATCAACATTTTTACAATCCTGTGTTATCTTCCACCCACATGTTCTTTTGGGAGGACAACTAGAATATTTTAAAGTTACCCCATATTCTGTATCATTTCTCCCAAAAACTCTTAGTATCATTCTCCAATAGAATAAGTACTAATTTTAAGATAATCACAGTACAACAATCTTATTTAACAAAATGAACAATATCTTAATATCATCTAATACTCAGTTTGGATTTTCACTCTCATGATTGTCTCAAAAGCAATATAATATGGTTAGTTTATTTAAGTTCCGATCCAAAAAATTTGCATATATGGCCTTTGGTCAAGATGTCTCTAAGATTTCTTTTGGTCTGTAACAGTTTTCCTTTCCCATCTTCTTTTATGCCATTGATTTGTTAAAATAATCAACTCATTTGTCCTGTTACATTTCCTACATTCTATATTTGGTTGGTTTCTTCTTTGTGGTAACATTTAATATGTTCCTTGAGTCCCCATATGTCCCCTAGACTGATACTCAGAGGAAGAAATTAGATTTTATGCCGGTTTAACTTTTTTTTATATTTGCCAAGAATACATAACAGGTGCCCATTCTGGGTGATGCTAGATACTAGGATTGAGTCAGTAGATTTCACTGTGCTTAGCCTGGCTGAGCCATTATGAAGGTCCCAATCGACCTGCACTTAATGGTTTTAGCAGGCAATTTTTATGGTTGCCTAAATCCAGTTTCTCAAGGGGGCTGCAAAATGATTATCTAATGCTATCATCCTTTCTGTACTTATTAGTTGGAATTCTACAAATGTCACTCTGACACATAATGTGTACCCCTCCCAAAAGGATTAATGCTTGTCTATATACCTTTAATTGCCAGTTATTCAGAATAATGACTGGGTGCCCTAGAAACTTCCAAAGGTAACCAATTTTGTTAATATCACTTGAAATCACATAGTTTCACATACTTAAGACATTTCAAGCCATTACAGTCATTATTTTTGATGCTCAAATTGTCCCACTTTTAGCTAGGGAGGTCTCTTCAAATCCCCTGTGTCATTCTGACATCGTCTCAAGATGATCCAAGCCTGTGTTGTACATTTCTAGACTTAGATTTCTAGACACTGGAGTCAGATATGGAACAGACAAGTTCTCCAAGAGTGCCTGGTTCCCTCATATGGGAAACAGTATTTAGAAAAAGAAAATATCTAATCAGGCCCTAATTTTGCAGCTTCAAAAAATTAACCTCATTTTTACCTAAGAGTGCATGTTGGAACACATACAACTATGTAGTGAGAAATGTCTGTGAAAACAGACTGTGAATCTTGATGTTTTTTTGTGGCACTGCTTTACATAAATAGGTAAGACTTTTGAAGATTTGACAATAGAAAATAGACACCAGTAAATACTGTTTTACAGAATACGAAAGGACTATCTTGTTATAGCAAAAAGAAGCAGCTAACCTAGTTTGCCACATTTGCCCTAAGGTGCACCTGCTAGAAGGATGCATTGCATTCCTGGGCACCATGTCCGTGAGAGACATCAGTTATGCACAGTGACATTGCTGGACCTTGACTACGGGACCATGTCTTATCTGTCATTCATTCATTCATTAAGGGCATTCTATGTACTGAATACTTTATTATCCACTAAATCCAAAGACACAAATTTCCAAAAACTTTTTTTTAAAAAGAGTAACCGCCCTGCTTATGGGAAATGGATAGTTTGCTCTCTATATATTTAAGTCTATACTTTTTTCAGTTTTCTATAGCTAAAACTTGCCTAGTTGAAGAAATATTTTCACATGTGATGTAAGAAAACCCAAAATCAGAAAACAAAGCGTAAATTCAGGTCATAGTCAGTCGCCTGATGAAATATTAAAATCATTTAAAAGATAAATAATTTAGAACAATGATTACTCCTCAGGAAATCCATAACAAATAAAAGGAACAGTAGGGAAAGTGCTTTTAATATATTATCTTTCTTTTTTTAATTCTCCAAACCTTTGTTCTCAAGGCAGAAAACTGCTGCTTCACTTCCCTGAAGCCACTGATAAAACCATGTAAGAACATCAGAGAAAAACGAACCCAAGATCGGTGCCCTCCCCGAGGGAGCGCAGCGCTTCTTTGCTTTATATTTCCATTGGAAATCTGGAGATTTTGCATGCAAACATCTTATTTCATGGCACTGCTTCTCAAATTGAGAGATTAAATCTAGCGCCGCATAAAGGTTTTTCAATAAAGTAGGTTGCACAGTCTCCTGTTTATGGAAAATTGATGCATCATCTGATATGCTTTCAATTGCTAACTTTTGTTTCACAAAAGCTGGAAGGAATTTCAACCAACCATTATCTAATCAAGAAAATATTCCCTACCTATCTTGTCTTCAACATAACTTGCTGCCAAATGTAGTTTGGACTATTGTAAATCACTATGCATTTTAACAAGCAAAACGGACTCTCTAGTTTTGTTCAAAAAGGTACAAATTGTAGAAACTATCCATCATTATCAGTAGAATGCCCCCAATTGCATGTGTGTTGCAGAATGATTATTATATGACATAATTTAATGTTGTGTTGGTTACACTATTTGACTGAAGTAGAATGTTTACAATCTTGAGATACAGTTAGGTATTATAATAATTTCACTAAGTCTTCCTCTATTTATACCAAATTCTCACTACAGAGCAAAACACACAATTTGTGTGTTTATTTAGCCATAAAATTTATGACTGGTAACATCAAAACCCCTCCTGAGTTCAACATTAATATAAAGTGCAAGAGGAAACAAACTATATAGAAGTTGTGTTTTTGTGTGGGTTTCAAATAAAAAGAAAGTTATCTTAATCTAGCCATTCCTCACGGGCACAAAGCATGCTTGAGAAAACATGCCTCAGCCTCTAAGGCGGTTTCTGCCTCCAGAAGTTTTTGCACCTGGTCTTCTCAGGCTGGATTCAAGACAGTGACAATGTATGCACAGGAACAAGAAAGAGGGCCTGAGCTGAGGAGGGCTTTCCAAAACGGGTTGGAGTCTTCCAAGATGCACGTGCAGAGAGGCGGGAGGAGGCTGAAGAACCCTTGGGCCCTGGAGCTGCCTGCCTGGCCTCAGACCCTACCTTGCCTCCCCCACCCCCAGGCTCTGTGGCCTGGGGTGAGACACTTTATCTCTTTGTGCATATGCTTCAGAAAATGGGAAATTTTTAAATCAAAGGCTTAAATGAATACCATATGTAAAGTGCTTGGAACATGAAAAGTGCTATATTTGTGTTAACAAGTATTATTTATTATAGGAGCTTCTTTGCAGACCATCAACTGCTACCTATGTTGTTCGTTCGTTCATTCATTCATTCATTCATTCATTCATTCAACAAACCTACATTTATGTTTATAGAGGAGATATGTAACAATGTGCTTTTCCTTTATGAGAATGTAATTATACAGACTCAGAGAACCATTGAATAGCACAGCCCCAGCTGCTCCCTCCACCAGCCCTTGTCCCAGAGAGAACTAGAAAACCAGAAAGGGGGACACTTGCTATTCCCTCTAGTGGGTCTCAGTCCTTGTGAGTCTCTCCCCAAGAGCAACAGTCTGTTTAAAGTTTGATCACAGTCTCTAGTGACCACTGTCTAAGCAGAAACAAGGCTCTGTGTTTTCCAAAGCTGAAGAAAATTTAGGTTGTGCTGAGAGGAGACTCGGGCGTGCACACATGCACGTGCATGCACACACACACACACACACACACACACACACACAATGGGCTCTTCTGGGAATTGCACATTCCTACACCTGTGAATGTCCCCTCACTCTGGAATCTGCTCCTCGGTATGGTGACTCCTGAATACTCCAAGCACATGGTGCAGACACTCTTGTTAGCAGCCCACAGCTGTCCTCAGAAGCTGATAGTCTGGTATGGCCATCCTCAAGTTTAGTGTACATGAGAATAATCCGAGGTGCCCATTAAAGTACAGATTCTTGCGTCCTAGCCCTAGAGTAGTCCTGGACTGTAGCTTGGCAGCATGATGGGTGTGTGCACCCCCAGAACACCTACTGGTCTGATGACCAGGAAGAGTTTGATTGCTAGAGGTGATGTGTGGAAAAGGAAACAGGACTGTGTCATAGAACCTCCCAGTCAAAAGTAGAGCCAACGAGGGAGCTGAACCAGAAGAGAGAGCAGAGCCCTGGCACAATTACCCAGCAGTAGACAGTGTGCTTGAGAGAGCGGCCACGCAGCCCCTGAGCCAGCGGAACCCTCCTTTTGGGAGCCCTGGAGCCTCTGAAGGGGACTCGAGCCCAGGTTCTTTTGGGGCAGGGGGAACTGGCATTCCTCTGCACCAGGCATCAGAGCCCAGCAGAACCTGGAAGCCAAGCTGCCTTTCCCCCTCCCTGTTCCCGTTCCCAGAAGTCTGCTGGGCAGGGGCCAGTGTGGTGCCAGAAGGCAGCATGTTATGGTCAGGCAGAGAGAGACAATCCGACCTAAAGCCCCTCGCCCTCATTCCTGCATGGCAGTTTGAGAACCCATGGGCCAGCCATTGGACTGTGCTGGTGGGGACCAAGCAAAGCCACCACAGAGGTAGGACCAGAGTTCAGCAGGGTGTGCAGGATCAGGGAGCGCTGAAAGGGAACCAAATCCTGGGCGGGGGGAGGGGGTCTGAGTGAGCCCAGAACAGATCCCAGGCTTGTCCCCTGAAAACATGAGCCTCAGACACCAGCAAGATAGCCAGGGATGGGCGCAGGGCAGCCACCAGTGAGCCCAAGCAGCTCCTTACCACCCCGAGAAATTCCATCTTCCTGCACCAACGAAAGTATTAAATTAATAAATAAGTAAATAAGAAGAAAAAAAGAAATCCCATCTTCCACAGGAGAGAAGAATCTGAAAGATTAATGGTTTTCCTCCTAGTTGGCGCCTTCACTCTCAAGGATGTATTTAACTTTTTTTGTCTTTTATGTATTTTTATGCTTTTATTGGTGCATTATAGTCTCACATCATAATGTAGTTCATAGTGACAGTGATGTACATGCACACAGCTCTTGGTGAGCTGTCCCCTGGCTCCCTCCCAATTCCTCCTTTCCCATACAGGATATTGAGATCGACATTGGTATTCTCACATATATAAATAATGTCAATGGAAGTGATTCCTTCATTGATTCTCTACCCCCCTTCCCCTAGACCACCTCCCTGGCTCCACTGGAGTTTCTCCTCCATTATCTGAACTACCTCTGGTATCTGATTACTCCCAGCTTCCACATATGAGAGAAAATATATGACCCTTCACTTTCTGTGACTGGCTAATCTCACTTAACATAATGTTCTCCAGGTTCATCCATTTTCCTGAAAATGACATAATTTTGTTCCTCTTTATTGCTGAGTAGAATTCCATTGTGTATATATCCCATAATTTTATAATCCATTCATCTGTTGATGGACACCTAGGTTGGTTCCATAATTTGGCTATCATTAATTGTGCTGCTATAAACATGGATATGCATATATTACTATAATATTCTGATTTCAGTCCTTTTGGAAAGATACCCAGGAGTGGTATAGCTGGATCATATGGTGGATCCATTCCCAGTTTTCTGAGGAATCTCCACACTGATCTCCATAGCAGCTGTACTAATTTGCAATCCCACCAACAGTGTAGAAGGGTTCCTATTTCCCCACATCCTTGCCAGCTTATTGTTGTTTGAGGTCTTGATGATTGCCATTCTGATTGGGGTTAGATGGAACTTCATTGTAGTTTTGATTTGCATCTCCCTGATTGCTAATGATGTTGAACATTTTTTCATGTATTTAACTAAATCTAAGTCTTTTAGATATGAAGACCAGGGGTTCTCTAAATGTGGTTCTGGCCCAGCAGCATTGACATCACCTGAGAACTCACTAAAAGTGCAAAGTCTTGGGTCTCATCCCAGACTTCCTAAATCAGAAACTCTGCTTGAAGCCCTCTGGGGACTCTGATGATGCTAAACTTTGAGAACCACCAGTCTAGACTTGAGGTTCCCAAACTTGTCCACACACTGGAGTCACCTGGGTGACTTCCAAGTCTCTTGATGCCTGCGTCCCAGCCCCAGGGACAATGATTTCATCAGCCAAGGGTGTGGCCCTGTCTCTGAGTACTCTAATGTGCAGACAGGTTTGGGAACCACAAGGCCAGACTGAGCTGAGCTTTTCTCCTGTCCAGGTGGAGAGCAGTCATCAAGGATGCCAGACAGCAGGGCAACTTCACTTCCTCCCCATGACTTGAGGGGGCGCGGGTGACTGTGGAGCTTGTCCGCTGCCTCTGACTTGATGCTTTCCTCACCCCAAAGCGCTCCTTCCTCCTCACTGGCCTCCTCCTCCCACATCCAGGTTGTCTCAGGATATATCTTGAGTGAAGACCGTACCTCCCGGGCTGTCCTCCATCCTGGTGAGCTCATCCTAGGAGCAAAGAGTCGAGGCCTCTGGACCAGTGGGTTCCCCAGGCTGCCAGCCATTTGAAGAAGGAGGTTTTTATTTTTTTTTTAATTATTATTTATTTTTTTAACGTGCTTTTATTGGTGCATTGGAGTCTTACATTGCAATGAATATCTATTTGATGTTAACATATATGCACACAGTTCTTGGTGCCCCCCCCGCCTCCCCCCACCCGTATGAAGTACCAAGAATGATGTTGGTATATTTTCACATGTACATGTTATTTATGATAGTAATTCCATTAATTCCCTTCTTTCTTGCCCTCCCCTTCCCTTGTACCACTTCCCTTGTTCCGCTGAGGGTTCTCCATTATCAACCAGAGTCCCTTGTGTGACCCTACTACTCAGAAGGAGGTTTTTAGAGAGGACATCCCAGCTTGGAAGGAAGGAATCTTGCCAGCAGAGAGTGAACTCTGGTTGTTGGCCATTCTCTGGGAGTCTCCCCCTTGGCCCTAAGCAGGATTAAGCCAGTTTAAGCCCTAGTGTAATGGCACAGTGACCCCGCCCTGTTGGGCTGCGGTGGGGGCAGCAGTGTAGTGACATCGCCAAGGAGACAGCATCTCTGGAGCTCTGTGGTGCAGCACACCCTCCCCTCAGAGCAACTGGCTTAATAGAGTTGGTTTTCACACAGAGCCCCAGACCCCCCAACCCAAACCTCACAGCTGATTTCCTCAAGATGCTACATAATCCCAACTCATTCGCCTTCCTCGCCTTCAAACCTCCCCCTCCCAGGAAGGTGTGAAAGGCTGGCGGGTTCACACAAAATCCTGTTTGCATGATCTTCCAAATCCACTGCAGTGGGTGGGATATGCACCTTGCGATGCTCAGCCATCCCCAACGTTCCCCTGGGTGGCCATCTGAAGATATCAGAGCATTCTTTGCAAAAATGACTCATAATGACCTAATGGTTACTCTGAACAGCCTCTAGATTCTGGGAATACAGACATATGTAAGAGGTGGCCCTGAGTTCCAGTGATGAGAGGGCACAGGTAACTGCAATTCATTTAGCTGCCAATTTAATTCTCTATCTATTTGCAAGTGTGTGCATGCATATGTGAGTGAGTGAGTGTGTGTGTGTGTGTGTGTGTGTGTGTGTGTGTGTGTGTATGTGTGTGTGTGTGTAATTTGAATGGAATCTTAAATCATGCTGCTTTTAGGTCAAGATCCTCTTCTGAAATAGGGATGCTAATAGAAGCTGTTGCATGACATAAACTAAAATATATTTCTGCACATAAAACATTGCCTTCAATAGCTGTTTTTTGCATACAGGACCTAGACTTGGGATATTAAGCATTTGTTTGTGGAGCCTCCAAGTCAAGACCCTGAGGGCAGAGGGAAAGCATGTCTTTGTGATAGAGTGACCAAAGAACTGATTGGGAATAGTGGCCTCACCTACACTTGGTGTTAGGGGCAATTGAAGAGCCATAACGCTAGAGCTTGACTCTCCACCCAGAGGCTTGGGACAGAACTCTACCTGTGGAGTAGAGTGCCTGTGGCTGGGTGCCTCTGAAAGGAACAGACTTTCCTCCCATCAGTCATCCTGAGAGAAAGGAGAACCCTGATGTAGGAGATTGTGGCTAGGGCAGGGTACACCTGCCCCCAGTGCTGGCATTTCCTCTCTAGCGTTTCCTGCTGGGCCCTGCCCCTACCACCTGTCTGTTCTTCTAGATGCACCAGGCCAGGGCTAGCACCATCGGGATGATTCCAGCTCTGGACTCAGCATTGGCTGCTCACTTGACTGCAAATATAAGCCACATTCTTCAAGATCTGCTATTAGTAAAAAGAGATGGTATTTTGGTTTCACCAGGTGACATTTGTCTAATTTCTCAAATTGTTCAGAACTTAAGCAGCGAGGAAAAGCATCCTGTATCAGGCCCTCTCAGACCCAAACACCAGGAGTCAGATGTGAGAATTGAAGAGCAAATTATGGGAAAATGTTCTGGAACTAGATGGTGGTGATGGTTACACAACTCTGTGACTACATTCAAATAACACTGACGTGTACAAGCAAAGGTGGTGAATTTTATGATACGTGAATTATTTCTCAATACAAACAAAATAAATTTTGAAAATCCTGAGTGTGAATCATAGAATGAGGTAAGGGGAGGGAGAGGTCCTTCCCTTAGGAGAGTCCCAGAGGTTGGGCCTAGGATCTGAGGCAAAGTAACCCCCAAAGCTCTCCCAGTGCTCAACACATTCAGCATCCCACCATGTGGCGATCGGTCAGAGCATGGGCCAGGGGAATGTTCTTTAAGGGTCCCTGAACCAAGCCCTGGTATGTGGGCTCTTTGCAGATCCGTATCTAGTAGCTGCTCTCTGTTAATCTTTGCGATGTTACCTTTAATCATGAAATGCATTTAATGTCTCATAGAAAACTATAGTCAGGACCTTTCTATGGATCTGGGTAATGGATAAAGGGTCTGTGCCCACAACAGAGATGTCGTAGTGAGCAGGGAGCCTCAAAACATTTCCTAGCTAATGAGTTTATATAAAAGTGCATATTCATTGCAACAAAAATTGCATGCCTCTAACAGATAAGCATTTACCAATGGAAGTCTAATAGTTTTCTGTGAAAACCCACAGGGAAACCATGCTAGAGACTACATTTCCCATCCCTCTTTGTGGCAACCGTGCATATGTGATCAGGTTGACACCCATGCAATTTGTGAATTATGGAAAGTGAACAAAAGATAGCACTTGCTAAGTAAAGTGCTTGCCTTGTAATTCTGCAGATTTCTAGAGCACTGCTTTAAATATGCAGACAAGTCAAATACCCCAAATAAAGGTAGAACAAGATAGAAGTTGAGTTTCCAGATGAGCATATGAAGCAGGACAGCCCAGTGAACCTCAAACCCACACACCTCAAAACTATTACATCAGAGTAAAATAAATTTCTTTCATGCTACTGTATTTTTGGATATCTTTGTTAGAGAAACTTAAATTTTACTTGAAGCCTCTCAGTGTGTTAAAATGGTTGAAAACCTATAGAACAAATGGCATAAAATTTTAAATCACTTCTGCCATTTTCTATCATCACAGAAAACACACACATACAAATACTACTTCATTAGCAATTTTAACTTATGAGGGCAAGGAGAAGTTTTATGCAGCATAAGAAATTTTGGACACAGTGTCCATTATGCAAAATCAGGAAATAACTTACTTTTGTGTTGAAATATGTCTTAAGAATTATAATACAACTTGTCAAAATTGGGAAGCCTATCTACACCTGATCCTCCTTCCATTCTGGATGTCAGCACTCTGGTTGTCAGGAAATCGAGATCTAAACTGGCCACTTTTAACCTAGGTGCTGCCTTCACTGACTGTAGGACACACTGTGAGCTGAAGAATCGGAAGTGGAATACAGCATGGCTGTGGCGTGATTAACACCATCACACAGATACACTCAGGTCGCCTGACCCTTGGACCACGGTTCAGTGCCATCCTTGAGGACGTCAGTGCTCATTACAGTAATCTGCTGTTCTGCATGAGAGTGGTGACTTCGCAGTGGATTGGGAATGGATTGCCCCACGTCACAAAGACTCAACCAAAGACTTGGCCTTGGCTTTGACAAACAGTCCTACATACTTTGAAAATTGTCTATAAAAGACCCTATAGACAAATGACCGGTTATGACTTGGCACCCACAGACATGATGAAACTGGGTCTGGCTCTTTACTCTTCTACACTGCAATCAGCTTCCAAAGATGAAAATATGCCAGAATGAACAATATCCCCTGGATACTGGAGTTGAAGACTGAACTGAAAAACAGGTTCTTCCTAAGAAGAATAATGTGCTTATATGACGTAATGTGCTTACTATGCTGGATGTCGTTCTACAGCCTTGCATATCTGAGGTCATTTAATCCTCCTTCTGACATAGATGCTACTGTCATTACTTTACAGAGGAGGAACTGAGGCCCAGAGGCTGAGAAATTGGCCCGAGGTCACAATTCCTAAATTCTGGAGCCAAGATAGAATTCATGCAGTCTGGCTACAGAGTCAGAGTTCATAACCCCTATGCCATACAGTCTACTGTGTCCTAACTTCACATTTTGGGAAAAGTAACCAACAATGTTCACTTCATCTTTATCAGAAAAAGAATGAATGATGAGCTACAAATGAAAGTTTCCGGGCTGAGTACAACCTGTGGTACATGTCTACATTGTTTCATCAGAATTCCCTAATTCTACAAATACCCTGGGTGTGACTGCAGTGAAAAGGAAAATCATTGTACAAAGATTTTGTTAGGTTAGGAATTTCCAAAATTTGTGAGCAGCTGTTTTCAATTACGAAATATGAAACTTTACAAAACCAAATATCACTCCTAGTTAAAGAATTCAAGGTTGGATTCTGTTCTGCACATTACAATGGAAACATAAAACTTGATATTGATATCTTAATGTAAAATGTGTTATTTCTTTCTGGCTTAAATGAGCATCCCTAAGTGAAAAAAATTATAAACTATTTCTGCTTTATCAATTTGTATTTTTTTCTATTTCAAATTTAAAATATAACCTTCAGTATCACTTGATTCAGTATTACTAAATTCAATAAAATTAAAGAATTTGTATTACCTTCCCAAATGGTTTTTCCTTCATCCATTTTCACTATGTGAAAACTCTGTAAGCATTTGAACTGTTACCTCAGTTATAGATCAGAGTGGGTTTATTGATTAACTGGCAACCTTAACTAAACTCTCAGTACTTCTGGGTTTTTTTTAATGAGTTTTTGTGGATTCCAGAGGAAAAATTATAGAAGCTAACAAATATAAAAATATAATAATATGAAAACTATAGAAGCTAACAAATATAATAACAAATATAATAATAATAAGAATTATAGAAGCTAACAAATATAATAATAACAAATATATAACATTCCTTCTAATTTTATAATTCTGTCTTTCTAGTATTTATCATTCTAGTTTATGTTTACAATTTATTTTAATAGCATTTCCAGATCAATGTTCAACAATAGTAAAATAAAGATGATAGTAGTGGATGTCATATCGTTCTTAGATATAATTTCCATGCAGTGGAATGCAGAGATCTCAAGTGTACAGTTTAATAAGTTTGACAAATGTATACCACTCGTAAACCACATGTCAATCAAGACATAAAATGTCAGGAGGGCTTTAAGTTCTGCTGTGGCTGTTGGATTCAACTGGAAGGTTGTCACAGGTTCTATTACCATAGGACACCCCATATCAACAGGAAAATAGCATAGTTTTATAAAAGTCCTACTGAGCCGAGGAAACTAGGCCTGACAACCAGCCCTGGCTTTGGCAGCCATCATTCTCCACCTGCCACACCCACCCACCCCCAGTCCCAGAGCTGAGGGGATGCTGTTTCTTTGTATTAGTGTACAGATAAATTCCTGGTCTGGGGATTGACAGATACAGTGGCAGCAAAGAGGCGGTAATCAGTGGAACTCTGTTGGTTCACCCTTTACTCTCCCTAAACTAGTATAAGAGGAACTGAAATGTGCATTTTGTCCCTTCCTTTACGCATGTTGCAGAATAACGTAGCTGATATTACCAGGAAAACTTAGTCACATGCAAATAAAACAAAACAACAACAACAAAAAAACAGACAAATAGAAGAATGCAACCACTTAAAAAAACAACAAATGCAAAAAACATTGCAAAAAGAATTATTAGATCATTGAGCAATGAATTTAATATACCTCTAAGGCATAAGGAGGCATATTACTAATATGAAGCAGGAAGAAGTCATAAAAAACAAATGAAATATAAAACATAATAAGTACAGGAATTGAAATAAACATAATTCAATGTAATTTCAATAAAAATTTAGCAAAATATTTTATAAAGAAATTAATAGATTTATTCTAAATGTCTATAGAAGAATAAAGACCCATGAATAGCTAAGTTAACATTGAAGTAGAAGACAACTTGGAGAGGCAGACCTTGCTCTCCCTGATATTGAGACATACCACAGAGCACGTAAACCCAACAGTATAGGACAGACATGAAAACAAAACAGAATTAGGAATTCAGAGACAGTCCGTGTATAAATGGAAGTCAATGGATATAAAGGAGCAAATAAAAAGGTGATCATTGCACAAAAAATTAAATTGAATCCTAACCTAAAATTATATACAAATATAGCCTCTAGTTTGAAAAAAATAAACAAATAAAGATGAGAAGTAGAACTGAAATGTTAATAGAAGTTGTTGTAAGAAAATAGTTTCATTAAAAATATAATGCACTAATAAAAGCACAAAAAAAGAAAATATTTTCATGACCTCAGAATAGAAAAATTGTTTGCTTTTTTAATATGAATTAGTATTAGTATCACGAATAGTACTTTACTCAAAACTTATAAATGTACATCTTAGGAAAAATTTGGGAATGGGACCAAGTCTTTTTCTTTGTATGTATTTATGTTGAGTGGAGTACTATGTGCTTGCTCAAATAAATCACACCTATTTTTAATACTGTCAAATACTGTGTTAGATTA
>PVJS01034584.1:0-21490 GCA_004027185.1 Glis glis
AGGGAGAGGGGGAGAGAGAGAGAGAGAAAGAGAGAGAGAGAGAGAGAGAGAGAGAGAGAGAGAAAGAGAGCTGAGGCTGGCCACGAACCCGGATCCTCAGATCTCCACCTCCCAAAGTACTGGGATTACAAGCGTGCGCCACCACGCCCGGCCTGAATGATTTATTTCTATCTTTTGCCTATTTATAAACTTGAATCTTGGTGGTTTTCTTAAAAATTTGAATAAACTTTTTATATTTTAGAAACAGTAACTATTATATTTAATGCAAATTCTTTCCCAGTAAGCTGGAACCAGAGAGGTCTGGTCAGATGAGGGGAGGTCAGGGGAAAGTTCTGCCTGTTCAGGAACATCTCTGTGGGTGCTCCTGCAGGGGATTCCACCACTCTAACAGCATTAACACCCATCTCTGAATATCTCTGGCCCTCCATCATATAGAACATCATATATACATTTGACATCATATATATTATATATTTTTTTTTGCGGTACCGGGGATTGAACCCAGGGGCGTTTTACCTCCGAGCTACACCCCCGGCCCTATTTTTTTATCCTTTATTTTGAAACCGGGTCTCACTAAGTTGTGGAGGGCCTCACTAAGTAGCTGAGGCTGGCCGCGAACCCAGATCCTCCGGTCTCTGCCTCCCAAGTACTGGGATTACAAGCATGCGCCACCATGCCCGGCTATATATTTGACATCATAGTCCTATATGATTTGACATCATAGGATGTCAAATATAGGACATCATAGTCCTATATTTCTAACCATGGGATATTTCTTCTTAGTGGTCTTATAGACGCCTTCAGTCAATCATAGATATAACTGAGTTCATCACATCTTCCACAACCAGCTAGCTTCCCAAACTCCCCCATTTGGTCCCTATTTCCTAGCCAAGAGATCTTGAGGCTGTTTCTCAGTATAGTAAAAAGGCCCTCAGATCCTCTCAGCCCTGTTGAACTGTCTCCAGACTTACACTCCTTTTTTTGTGTGTATGGTACTGGGGATTGAACCCAGGGGCGTTCTACCTCTGAGCTATAACCCTAGCCCTTTTTATTTTTTGTTTGAAACAGGGTCTCAATATGAGAATCTTGCTAAGTTGCTGAATCTGGCCCCAAACCTAGGATCCTCCTGTCTCAGCCTCCCAAGTACTGGGATTATAGGCGTGCGCCACCACAACTGGCTCAACTTACACTCTTGAATTATAAGTCATGTGTCCTGATTTTGAAAATCTGATAATCATACTTATCAAGAGAACAAGCAGAGGCGGCAGCCCAGCTGACATGTTATCTCAGGCCCTTTCTGCATGCCAGGATCTGCTACTAAGACCCATGCGTGTGAGCCTGAAGCAGGTGAGTAGATCATTCTCCTGGAGAATGGCCTCCAGATGTGGGTAATTGATAGAGGGAGCCAAGATAAACTGTGGGAAAAGTACCACAAACCATCGCTTTGGGCATTTGGTCCAACCATCTGCCTTCCTTAAGTTATTTTTGTATTTTAATGGTTGCATTTATCAATAGTTACTATTGGAGTAACTATTTTAAAAGTTACAATATCGATTTTGTCTTTAGGCCTGTTGGTTTTCCTGCCAATACTCCATTTAGGATGTGAGCATCATGAAATAGAAGACATGTCTCAGCCTTTCAACACCTAGGCCACTGGCCTCTGCCATCTATGTGTAGATCCATTTCCCTCTAAAGTCAACTGGAGTGGGCACCGTGAGCTGCTATAGAGAAAACACAACAAGGCAAGCACAGGATCAAATAGAAAAGGTCAAAATTCCCTGGAGTGAAAAGTAAAATAAATTAGATCACTACTTCTAAGACTATGAGAAGCCAAGTTATAACATCCTAAAGAGAAGCTTCCTACCTCTTATTTCCTATTTGTCCCTCAATGTCCCCAAATATACAATGGGTCACTTAAGAAGTCCCATCCTCTTCAGAGACAAGAACACACATTGGGAACAACCATAGTTTCTTGGTGCCTTGCTAATACATAGGTGCTGAACCCAAAGTCCACATAGTTCTAAAGTTCTTCCCAGACTTCTCAAGTGAGTAGTGTGGGGTGCGTGTACATGGATGTGACCACACTGTTCTCAGCAGGACACACTTTTTACACTGTTTGGGGAAATTGATGAGCCCATTTTTCTTGTTCTTCTCTTTTTTGTGTGTGGCACTGGGGATTGAACCCAGGGGCATTCTACCTCGGAGCTACCCCCCCCCGCCCTATTTTTTATTCTTTATTTTGAAACAGGGTCTCACTAAGTTGCAGAGGGCCTCACAAGTTGCTGAGGCTGGCCTGGAATTTGCGATCCTCCTGTCTCATCCTCCCAAGTACTGGGGTTACAAGCGTGTCCCATCACGCCCAGCCTATGAGCCCATTTTTCTAAAGGCAGAGCATGATGGTATGAAATCTACAGCCTCAAACTTTAAATTTCATTCTTCCCCCAAGAGTCATGTTTAGGGGAGAAGAGTGAAGACAGGGCTTTGGGCCCAGTATATTCTCACTCCTTCTACAAAGACTAGGGATTCCCATTTAAAGAGCGGGAGGGGGGATAGCAGAGGTTTGGAGGGACAGGCAGGCTGGGATGTCTGGAAAGAATTGGGATTCCAGCACTCTGGTCACCAAGCCGTTGATTACAAGCAAAACAGCTTTCTAAATTCCAATCGGCGCCACACCCTGATTCCCTCGCACAGTCACCTAGAGGAGCGCTCGCATGGGTCTAGTCCCAGGTGAGCGCGCGCGTGCTCTTTAACTCATTCCAGGACTTCCCCCACACTTCCAGCAGAAAAACTGGCTACTTTCCATCCCAAGTAACCGTGCCGGTAACGAATCCCTCACCGACAGCACTATGGTAGGGTGAGTGGTGAAACCGCACACACTCCCCGCCTGCAACGCCACACACCGGGAGACCCACCCTGCAGACGACCGCGCCGAGTCCCTCCGCAGGTCCGAGCTGCCGCCCTCTCCGGGCAGCGCCGCCGGGATTGCGCCCGCGCCAACGCACCTGCCCGGAGGGACCGGGTCCCCAGAGGGCCGAGGAGACACAGCGCGCGCCGCCCACGTGTCCCGAGCCACCCGGACCCCAGCCTGGCGGCCCTAACGCTAACCCTAACCCCGACCCCAACCCTAACCCCGGCCCGGACCCCAGAGCCTTCAGGGAGACGCGCGCGGACTTCCCTCCCTTCCCGCCCTCGGCCGCCCCGGGCAGGGCCCTGCGAGCTGGAGGGAAGGCAGCCCCGGGGAACAGGAAGGCGTCCTGGTACCTGATCCTGTCCTTCTCCGCCCTTTGTAGCTCCTCGTTTCTTTCCAGCACCCGGAGGATCTTCCTGGCTTCTTCCTCGTTTAAGAAACTGACATCGAATCCCCGAGGAACTTTCGTCATTTTTCTCTACTAGGTGTGAATAACACACGTAAGCTCCCTGGCGCCTCCTCTCACGATGGCATTTTTCAGGATACAGAAGACTAGTTTCCCGAACGTGATCCCATAGCCAATAATAAGTCCGCCCCTTTGAAAATCTAAAACCACAAACCTAGGGGACGGCCCACACAAACAAAGCTCATTTTGACAACACCTTAATGACATGTTTCTCTCAACCTGTCCAACCGAGATGCAAAAGAAACGTCTAAAGGGAGAGAAGGAACCAATCCCATGTGGAGGCGGGCGGGCGGGCCCCGCCTCGTCCCCGCCCTGCCCCCTCCCCACCGCCTATCTGACTCGCTAAACAAACAATCCTACACAATTCTGCCTGGAAGTGAGGCCAGGCTTAAGTGCTGGCCCCAAAGTATTTGCTTTGGCCGTTGTGTTTGCTCTAAGAACTTGAGCTTGACTAGTAGAAGGAGTGAAAAGGAAGGAGGATCATAACTAATCCTCCCTTTCAATAATTAAGAACTCATAGGAAACAGAACTGCAGGCAGGACCTTTAGAACTGGTGGAAGGGTTAACCTATTTGAAAGACCAGGAAGGGCTAAACTCATATTACAGCCGTTTGTGGACAGGCCTGGCAGAAGGGCTGAAATTAAATGTATCCTTGGAAATGAATTATTTGCTAGACTTCCCATCTCTCATACCCCACATTGCCACTTCACTGTCCCACAAAAGGCATTCTCAGACTTTGGAACAACAAACAAAAACCCCCCACATTTATGGTATTTTAGAAGACATCCCTGGGGCAAAGGATATCAGAAATCTCTGGCTAAAGCGAAATATAATCTTATGAAACCACAGAAAAAGCTTTTCCTAGAAAGTCAATTATTCTGATGTAATGAAGGATGATGGAGATTTTCAAAGACATTAAAGTATATAAAGTTGAAAAGCCATCAGGCTTTTTCAGAAAACGTGTTGTTTCTCTTGGCTACACTTCATACACAAAAATAACTGGCAGATGGACTTTCCTCCCCCATAGTCTAATTTGGTCACTTTGCATGTGGTGGTGATGATCACTAACATTTAAAATATATTTCCACACACATCATCTCTTTTCATGGTAAATAAACCCAATGAAGATTTTTATCTGAGCCAGGTATGGTGGCACATGCCTAGGGAGGCTGAAGCAGGAGGATTACAGGTTTGAGGCCAGCCTGGGCAATTTAAGTGAGACCCTGCCTCAAAAAAAAAAAAAAATCTGGGTATGCAGCAGCGGCCTTGGGTTCAATCCCCAGTACCTCCCCCCAACACACACACAGAAGAAAATAAAAGAGAGATTTTGTATCTTTAACAAAAATATGAAAATAAAAAAATAGTGCTGTTTTGGCCCCTGGGCCTTCTACTCACCTTGATTATTATTTAAGTCATATCTGGGCATCTAGTCTTTCAAATAACTTTCTGTGGGTATCTGTTTTCTGGATGGAGTAGGAACCAATTCTGATCATAATGTTGTATAACACAGAAATTCTTTATAAATTGTCTCTGTGTTTGTGGTGGTGGTTTGGAAGTGTGAGTTGTAGACAGTGTGCAATGTTTCTAGTGTGCTCATCTAGGGGGCATAACATGGGACTTTTTAATGTGGGAACTGGTGGAGTTTTACCCTGTTCCCAGTATATCAGTGCTGATTAAATATGTATAGTCATATACATATATGTATAATGTTTATATGTATAGTCTAGTGCCTGTTACATGAAGACATTGTACACTATGAACAACATAGTCCTTGTCTTTTGGAAGCTTGTAGCCAAGGAGGAAGACCACATGAATAGAAAAATGACTATCTAATAAGGAAAATTCCATGAGAGTACAGAAAGGAAACGAATTCCATCTAAGTGGGTCAGGGAAGAGGATCTGGTATTTAGGTTGCAACATGAAGGACCAGATTTCAACAGGAAAAAATAGAGGGTGGTGGGAGGAGATGTGAGTCTATTCTAGGCAAGTGAGATGGTGTGCTGGATGGCAGTCTAGGAATCTTTCTCTTATTCCCTCAACTCCTCTGATTAATGGCCAGGGTGAACAAAAATGTGGATGGTAGAAAACACAGGCATATCAGGGATTGGTAAGTGATCTGTTTTGGTCAGAGCATACATTCTCAATAGGGGCAAAATTTTATGTATAAATCACAGATGCACATACAGTGCCAGACAGATATACAGTATATCTGTGTATTAACATTTCATGAAACGGGCAATTAATGTAAAAAATTTTAAAAGGCTCCTTGAGAGCTTACCTCAACATCCCAAAGCCAATATCCTATTGAATGGGGAAAAACTGTGAGAATTCCCATTAAAATCAGGAACAAGACAAGGATGCCTACTATCACCACTCCTTTTCAATATAGTACTTGAGACTCTTGCCAGAGCAGTAAGGCAAGAGAAGGAAATCAAAGGAATATAAACAGGAAAAGAACTGAAATTATCTCTATTTGCAGATATCTCTAAGTGTAGGATAGATATCTTTATCCTATACTTAGAAGATCCAAAAAAACTTGACCAAAAGACTTGTAGAGCTGATTAACAAATTCATCAAAGTAGCAGGATACAAAATCAATCTACAAAAACTAGTAGTCTTTCTGTAAGCCAACCATGAATCCGCTGAAAAAGAAGTCTGGAAAACAATTCCATTTACAATAACCTCAAAAACAATAAAATACCTAGGAGTAAATCTAACCAAGGAGGTAAAAGACCTCTACAGTGAAAATTATAAAACACTAAAGAAAGAAATTGAAGATCTTAGAAGATGGAAAGATCTCCCACGCTCTTGGATAGGTAGAATAAATATTATAAAAATGGCCATTTCAACAAAAGTGATCTACAAAGTCAGTACAATTCCTATTAAGATAATACCAATGTGAGCCAGGCATGGTGGTGCACACCTGTAGCCTGTAATTCCAGTACTTGGGAGGCTGAGACAGGAGGATCACAGATTCGAAGTCAACCTCAGCAACTCAGTAAGACACGCATCAACTTAGCGAGGCCCTGTTTCCAAATAATAAAATAAAATAGGGCTGGGGGTGTAGCTCAGAGGTAGAACACCCCTGGGTTCAATCCCCAGCACAACACACACACATACTATATATATCAATGTAGTAATTTTTCAGAGCTAGAAAAATCAGAGCCAGACATGGTGGTACATGCCTGTAATCCCAGTATTTGGGAGGCTGAGACAGGAGGATCATAGGTTTGAGGACAGCCTCAGCAAGTAGTGAGACTCTCATCAACCTAGTGAGACCCTGTTTCAAAATAAAAATAAAATAGGGCTGGGGATGTAGCATGGTATTGGCACAAAAACACACACATAGACCAATGGAACAGAATAGAAGATACAGAAACAAATTCACACACTTATAGCCAATTGATTTTCAACAAAGGTGCCAAACACATACATTGGAGAAAAGATAGGCTTCTCAACAAATAGTCTTGGGGAAACTGGTTATCTAGTTGTAGAAAAATAGAATGAAATCTCTACCTCTCACCCTGCACGAGAGTCAACTCAAGATGGATCAAAGACCTGGAAATTATACTAGAGACTTTGAAATTACTAGAGGAGGGCATAGGTCCAACACTCCAACATATAGGCACAGGTAGAAACTTCCTCAATAAGATTTCCAAAGCTCAGGAAATTAAAACAAGAATTGTTAAATGGGATGATATTAAACTAAAAAGTTTCTGTGCAGCAAAGGAAGCCATCAAGAGTCTAAAGAGAAAGCCTACAGAATGGGAGGAGATCTTTGCCAGCTACTGCTCTGTTAGAGGGCTAATATTTAGAATATACAAATAACTTAAAAGACATTACACTAAAAAAATCAAGAAATGGGCAATTGAACTAAATAGACACTTCACAAAAGAAGAAATACCAATGGCCAATAAATATATGAAAAACGTTCAACATCATCAGCAAGATGCAAATCAAAACTACACTGAGATTCCATCTAACCCCAAGCAGAATGGCAATCATCAAGAAGACAACCATAAATGCTGGCGAGGATGTGGGGAAATAAGAATTCTTCTACACTGTTGGTGGGATTGCAAATTAGTGTAGTCACTATGGAGATCAGTGTGGAGATTCCTCAGAAAATTGGGAATGGATCCACCATATAATCCAGCTATACCACTCCTGGGTGTCTTTCAAAAGGGACTGAAATCAGAATATTATAGAGATACATGCATACGTGAGGTAGGATAGGAAAAATAAAAATAATAGGTAAAAAGGAGGCAAACTGGAAAGGAAGGAGAAAATATAGTTTTAAAATCTAGAAACTTCATTATCTTCACCCTACAGGGTCTGCTTTTTCTTAGGCAAAAGCCCTTAATAGGCCACAGTTTTAATCATAATGGCCTATCTGGTCTGTCCTTTCTTAGGCAAAAGTCCTCAACATGGAGCAGCTTTCAATTTTTAAAGTATTGTTATTTTTCACTCTGAAAGTAATACCTATTTAATGGGTTGAGGAAAATTGAAAAATATAGCTTATGAGTCAGGTTTATTACTGGCAAAGTTTAATGGAAGAATGTGGCTTGGTTCTGCAGCTAAATGGGCTCACGAGTTCCAACCCTTCCAAATCTAGCCCTGAGGTGGAGCACCAGAGGGAGACTTGGATTTGGGGAACAGATGTCATTGGTGATAGGCAGGTGGCACAGAGAAGCTTTCTAATGGATTAGTATCGCCCTGTCCAAGTGTGGATCAAGGAAGTTCATACCCTTACCCCCTCCAATCAGATGACGTACACCTCCACCTATTCTGAGAAGGAGTAAGTAAGGGGCAGGAAGAGAGGCTGGAATTTTCTCCAGTTGAAGAAGTCCCTGCAGAAAAGTGAAAAAATGGTCATTCCCCCTAATAATATTCATCATATATAAATGTAAGAATATGAAAATGAAGCCGGGCGTTGTGGCACATGCCTAAAACCCCTGTACTTGGGAGGCTGAGACAGAAGGATTGCAGGTTCAAGGACAGCCTCAGCAATTTAGCTAGGTCATCAGCAACTTAGTGAGACCCTAAATATAAAATAAATAAAAATAAAATAGGGCTGGGGATATAGCTCAGAGGTAGAATGGCTCTGGGTTTAATCCCCAGTACCACACACCCACAAAAAGGAATATGAACAAAAAAATGAGTAATATTTTAGTTAATTATTTAATAACCCTATTGCTTATCCACTAATGTATTGTTAATTATTGATATTATTATTATTTTATTTATATCCATAAGTATATTTTCCGTATATTTATTTAATGATAGAAATGGCACCATATTAGTCTTCTATAATATCCCTTTACATGGCTGTATAGACTCCCCTAGGATTATAGATATCATGGGCCCTTGAGTAATATGAACATTTTGCCAGATTCATAAAGACTTCTGGAGTGTTTAAACAAGACACTGAGCCCTGCCATGACAGAGTGCAGAGTGCATGATTCTGAAACCCAAAACATCAGATGAGGCATGGGCACCAGAACCTCTAGCTCTTTCATGTTGTTTCAGTTCAACAAATCTGATGTCTACATCTCAAGACCTACCTGACACACAGAAAACCCCAAATCTGACAAAACCCAGCACTATGAAGTATACACTTATTATTCATCATAGTGCTAAACATTCAATTCTGCCGAGTCCCACATCCTCATTGTAATGGGCGTTTTTTTTTTTGTTTGTTTGTTTTTTGTTTCTGTACTGGGGGTTGAATTCAGGGACATTCTACCTCTGAACTACACTTTCAGTTCACCCCCTCCCTTTATTTTTAAATTTTGAAGCCAGGTCTCGCCAAATTGCTACTCTGACCTTGAACCTGCGCTCCTCCTGTCTCAGCCTCCCAAGTACTGGGATTACAGGTGTGCGCCACTGCACTGGGTTTATAGAGGGCTTTCAGTGTTCCTTTTCCACTTGAAGAATGGAGGGAGGCAGTGGCCTCTGACTTGTACAAATGCCCAAGACTCTGTTCAAAACTCAGAGAAAAGTAAAACATTTCCAGGTGTCATATGAATCTATTGTTATCCTGATAGCAACACCTGAAAAAACTAGGCCAATAAGTAAACACATAAGCCAAAAACATACTACAGTTTCTCTAGTGCCTCTAGATGTAAAAAAATCTTAAGACAATGCCAGAAAACAAATACCTTCAGTGGCTAAGTAGAGTTTATTCTAGAAATGAAGAATAGTTTAATATTAATATCATTTACCTTATCAGGAGGTCAAAGAAAGAAAATAATATGATCAAGAGTTCTTTGATATAGCCAGGTGTGGTGGCACATGCCTGTAATCCCAGTACTTGGGAGATTGAGACAGGAGGAATGCAGGTTTGAGGCCAGCCTCAGCAATTCAGTGAGACCCTTGGCAACTTAGCAAGACACTGTATCAAATAAAATCTGAAAAGGGCTGGGGATATAGCTTGGATGTAGAACGCCCCTGGGTTCAATCTCCAGTACCAAAACAAACAAACAAAACAATAAAAAAAGTTCTTTGATAAAATTCAGCATTACTTTGTATTAGAACTAAACTACATAAAACTAAATTTAACATCCTTAGTAAACTAGGATTAGAAGATTTCCTTGGCACGATAGGGAATAGTCTGTCCTAGACAATACCAATGTTGTAATTAATGAACTAGAATATATAAAGAACTAAAAAATCTTAACACTAAAAAACAAATAGCCCAATCAAAAAATGGGCAATTGAAATGAACAGACACCTCTCAAAAGAAAACATACAATTGGCCAATAAATATGTGAAAAAATGTTCAATATCATTAGTAATTAAGGAAATACAAATCAAAACTGCACTGAGATTCCATCTAACTCCAGTTAAAATGTCAGTCATCAAGAATAGAAGCAATAATAAATGGTGGCAAGGATGTGGGGAAATAGGAAATCTTATACACTGTTGGTGGGAATTGTAAATTAGTATAACCACTATGGAGATCAGAATGGAGGTTCCTCAAAAGACTAGGAATGGAACCACCATATAACCCAGCTATACCACTGCTCAGTATTTTTCCAAAATAATTAAAGTCAGATACTATAGCGATATATGTATACCTATGTTTGTAGCAGCACAATTCGCAATAACCAAATTATGGAATCAACCCAGATGTCCATCAATGGTTGAATGGATAAAAAAGTGTGGTATATACATACAATGGAATTTTACTCAGCCATAAAGAAGAACAAAATTATGTCATTTGCAGCAGAGAATAGTATACTAAATGAGACCAGCCAGTCTCAGAAAGTAAAGGGTTGTATGATTTCTCATATGTGGATGAAAGGGAGAAAATAGGGAAGAAAAGGGACTTCAGATAAAAGAGGAGAGAGATCAGTAGAATGGTGGAAGGGGGTTAGGGGAGGGAAGTAGGAAGGGGGAAAGGGAGGATATTGAGGAAGGAAACAGTTCAAATAATGCTTTGGCAATATATGAAGGTATCACTACTGGTTTTGCTAGCATGTACAGGAGGGTGGGGAGCGGGGTAGAATGCTGAGGGAGACACTTCAAGAGCTGTGTGCATGTATGTTTGTATCACATTGAATCTCATTGTGATACAAACACATTGAACACATTGAACTATGATGTATAATTGCAATACACTAATAAAAGCATAAAAAATCTATTCGAACAAAAAAGAGAATACATGTAAGCAGCTAGTATATTGGATCATCCAACAAATATTTATGGAATGTCCACCATGTTGGAATGTTCTGGACCCTGTGTAGACAAGACCATCCCTACCCTAACGTTTCATTAGGAGGAGAGGTAAAATATAAGGAATAAATCAACATAAACTTAGAGCGTGATAAGCACTATGAACCAAATGAACAGGGTGGTGGATGGGAAGGGTGGAGAGAGGCAAGAGTGATCAGGCAGGGAAGACGACGAGGAGACAACACTGGAGTGGAAACAAGAAGGATAAGAAGCTGGACTTGTGAAGTAGGAAAATAAGTGTACGGATGTCCTCAAAGTGACTTGAGTTTGAATAAAATGTGGACAAAGAGACTTTTGTGCTATTTATAAAATCTTTTGAACCCATGTCATCTTCATGTAAGAAATAATCCACTTGGTTTCCTGCCCCAGATAATGTGGCTTAGTGGTTAAAGGCACTTAGTGCCTGTGTCAGGCTGGGTGCCAGGTGCTAGAAACACAGATGTCCAAAGACAAATAGACCTCCACCCTCCTGGGGTTTGCCTTCCTGAGGGAAGAGACAGACAAGACATATGCAAATAAATAACAACAATAATAATAATTACCAAGTGTAATAAGTGCTATGAAGAAAAGGAACATAATAGAGAGTTACTCTGGGGACCACATGAAGTGGTCAGGAAGGTCCCCCTGAACTGACAAGTAAGAGGTGTCAAGGGTTCAACCTTGAGGAGAGGCAGAAGAAGGGATTTGTAAGCAGAGGCAAGCTCCTGAACACAGGCAGGAGAGAGATTGGCACGCACTGTTCTGATGCGTTTAGAGCATGGTAAATCCAGGGAAGAGAGACTAAAAGAGGGTCAGGGAATGAGGCCTGGGCCTGGGGAGGCACTTAAGTCAAGGTCAGAGAGCTTATCCTAAGGGTCTGGGCATGAGTCAGGTCAAAAGTCCTTGGTTCAATCTCTGGCTGCACTGTTTATTAGATGTGTGACCTTGGGTGGCTAGCGCCCCTCCTCATCTGTGAAGTGAGGGTAATAATAGCACCCACCTCAGAAGGCTGCAGAATTAAATCTGATAACGAATATGAGAGAGAAAGATTGAGATTTCCAGGTGTCTTCTCTTCTTTCCCTGCAGCCAAGATGGAGGAACTCTTGCCTTTGGGCATAACCCACCTCAACTCATTTGAGACATAAGGACTAAAATTGTTTTCAATTGAAAATATAGCATGATGACACCAAAGTAGCAAAAGACAAATAGAAAGAAAGAAAAAAGATACTATAATCCTATTATCCTAATCCAATGACTATTTCCATACTTGAATATCATCCTGAAACTCTTTCCCCTGTGTGTGTGTGTGTGTGTGTGTGTGTGTGTGTGTGTGTCTTATGTAGTGAGCTAGATCAAAAGTTACATTTTTCTTTTCCTGTCTATGGTTGTGCAACAACCTCCTTGCAACCTTGAATTAACTGGATCATTGCAATGAATATACTACTCATATCTAATCAAATGACTCAAACTAAGCCAGAAGTCCCCCACCACCACCACCACTGTGCAATTTTTTTTTTTTTTTTGCGGTACTGGGGATTGAACGCAGGGGCGTTCTACCTCCGCGCTCCGCCCCCAGCCCTATTTTTTTTTTTATGCTTTATTTTTGAAACCGGGTCTCATGAAGTTGCGGAGGGCCTCGCTAGGTAGAGAGAGAGAGAGAGAGAGACAGAGAGACAGAGAGACAAAGAGAGAGACACAAAGAGAGGAGAGAGATCGATCGATCGATCGTGCGTGCGCGCATGCGCGCAGAGGCTGGCCGCGAACCCGGATCCTCCGGTCTCAGCCTCCCAAGTACTGGGATTACAAGCGTGCGCCACCACGCCCGGCACCACTGTGCAATTTAAAGAGAGTTTATAGCCAGGCGTGGTGGTGCACGCTTGTAATCCCAGTACTTGGGAGGCTGAGACAGGAGGATCCGGGTTCTCGGCCATCCTCAGCTATTTAGTGAGACCCTCCACAACCTAGTGAGAACCTGTTTCAAAAATAAAGAATAAAAAATAGGGCTGGGGTGTAGTTCGGAGGTAGAATGCCCCTGGGTTCAATCCCCAGTACTGCACAAAAAAAGAGAGTTTATAGAGTTTATTAATATATTTGGATTTCTCTCTCATTTTGACTAAAAAACCTAGGTTGTAAAGTAGATACAAATGTCATCGTTGAATGTAACTGGCATAGTACACTGAGATTATATAGAGCTATAGAGCTATAGTTGCAATCACAATTGTGTATACATATATATACAGACACATATTCCTAACACACTTATAATCACAGTGTTGCATGATTTGGTAAAGGCTGTGTGTGTGGGGGGGTACTGGGGATTGAACCCAGAGGCATTCTACCTTTGAGCTACATCCCCAGCCCTTTAAAAAAAAAAAATTTTTTTTTTTTTTTAGCCAGGTATGGTGACACATACCTGTAACCCCAGTACTTGGGAGGCTGAGACAAGAGGATTGCAGGTTCGAAGCCAGCCTCAGCAACTTTAGCAAGGCTCTCACCAACCTAGCAAGACCTTGTTTTCAAATAAGAAAATAAAATCAGGCTGGGGGTATAGCTTGGAGGTAGAATGCCTCTGGGTTCAATTCCCAGTACAAAAAAAAAAATCTTTTTTTTTTTTAAACAAGGTCTTGCTAGGTTGCTGAGAGTCTTCCTAAGTTGCTGAGGCTGTCCTCAAATCTGCAATCCTCCTGTCTCAGTCTTCCAAGTAGTGGGCTTACAGGCATGTGCCACCACCCCCAGCTGATAAAGGCTTTTAACACTATTATCGGAATATTTCTGTAGAAGATTTCACAGTCTAGCTGTGTTGAAAAAGTTTCAAAGTTTCTTTGAGGACTTTAAAGTGTTTTATAGAAGTAAGATTATTGGTGTTTGCACATTACCTCTAGAACCAGCTCTAGCATTTTACAGTATTAGTTCTTTAGATGATTCTATCTACTTCTATAAGGTTGCCTATAAGATGATTCTATCTACTTCTGTAAGGTTGCCTTTCTTTTCAGGAGATAGCGACCTTTCAGTAACAATCCTTGTGTGCACATCAAGTGATACCTAAAACATGAATCCTTTCCGTTTGTTGGGGAATTTTCTCATCAGTAAGAGAAGAGTGAGTGAGGGCACCCACAAGATTGATGGGCTCAGAGGAAGAACCGCATGCCTGCTCTCAGTAAAAGATTTTTAAAGGTTCTCAGTAACTCACTTCTTCAAGATTGAAGGCTTATATCTGTTTGCTTCTATAATACTAATTCATTGAACTAAAAAAGGTTTTTTTTTGTAGTGCTGGGAATTGAACCCAGGGGGATTCTACCTCCAAGCTATACCCTCAGCTCTATTTTATTTTATTTTGAAACAGGGTCTTGCTAAGTTGCTGAGAGCCTTGCTAAATTGCTGAGGCTTGTTTTGAATCAGTGACCTCCTGTCTCAGCCTCCCAAGTACTGGGATTACAGATATGCACCACCACACCTGGCTCATTGTACTCAGTTTTGCTCTTGGAGTCCAACGGGCTGCCATTGAGTAACTTGGAATGTACAAGGTTGGTGAGAAAAGACCTTTCCCTATACTTCTCCTTCTGTATTGCATGGAGAGGTGGAGGAAAGTGGAACAGAAAGAGTGACAGAAAATTCTGATATCAGAGACTGAGCTCAGCTTCTTCAATGCCTCAAAGAAATGCCTACTCAGAATAGAAGTGAGACCGAAAGTTAAGTTTTCCTTTCCCCATCCACAGCCTTAACACTGATGCACAACAGCAACCTCTAATTATCTGGATCATTGCAATTAATTACTATGCCACTTATATCTAATTCAATGGTGGCTCAGACTAAACTGGAAAGTTTTTTTCCCCTTTGTACCTTTTAGGGAGAGTTTATTAATGTATTTGGATTTTTTCCTCATTTTGATTCAAAAACCTGGGTTTTAAAACTAGAGACGATTATTATCTCTTTAATGTGACTAACACATTAAATTGTAGTTCTTCAAAACTCGTGATTTAAGGAGAAAATGCCCATTAAATAGAATTTGACAATTTTATTTCTTGTTTCTAAATTCATTATCAGGACCAAGCTAGTGTCTTGTCTGAAGATATGCAGGGCTTACTAATCAAGGTCTCCCCAACTTAAACTCCATAACTTGATTCTAAGTATTCTAAGTTTTGTACTTTTTGGTCCTTAGTTTCCTTTACTAGTAATTTATTCTTATATATGAGGCATGCTTCAAATAATACCTAAACCACACAAATACTGGTGTTCTAGCCATCACCTGTTCTCTGGCACACAATTGTTTTCCCTGGTTATATTTATTGCTAAACAAGGTTAGAAGGTCATTGTCATTTGATGGGAAATCCAATGTTCTCCATTGCCATCCAATAGGATAATGATATGTAAGCTTCTACATAAGGGCGCTTGGAAGAACACATAAAGTTGCAGTGCATGGATAAGTGTGCTGAGTCCTATAGCTGAGCCTGTAGATCTGCAATAATTTTCTACAACAGAGGTCGTAGAATATTCCTGCTGGAGGGGAAAATATGCCATATATGGTTGCTGTCCCTAAGTTAGAATGCCTAGTTTGAGAATTCATTAAGCAGAAATGACTACTCTCTTGGAATAGAGTAACTTCTAGGTCTTGCTAAATCCTATTAAACTAATTATTGGGTTGATGAAAATATGCCAGCGCTTTAATTAACTTTATAATACCAATAGTCACATGATGGTATGTATCATGCCAGACATTCTTCTAGTCCAGAGGTTGACTAAATAGACAAACTTTTAACTAGTAGCATAATTCAACTAATAGTCACAGGGGAGAAAATGCACTCAACACATTAAGAAATGCAAAGTAGGAATAATATACCCAAGACGGACTAAGAAATAGTCACATAAGTTTACAATCACACTAGGTATAATTCAAGCTTATAAACAACAATGAATATGATAACAGATGCCCTTCTACTTTTGGCTTTTTTGTTAAAAGCTTACATATTGAAATTTAATTAACATTTTTTCTTGAAAGCTGTATTTTTGTACTCTCAAGTCTTTTGATGTGATAAGCAGCAAAAGCTATGGAAACTTTGATCTTTTTTTCCTTTGATGTGCATACTTGAATACAAAATGATAAATGATAGATTCTTTTTCACAGTGTTGGGGATTGACCCAGGACCTTGGGCACACTAGGCAAGCATTGAACCACTGAGCTACCCCAGCCCTGAAATGATAGATTCTTTACATTTCTCTTCAGTTTGTTTTTAAGGCTGGTCCAACTGCAATGACCCACTAACCATTTAACATGCTACCCCTGATGGCTTATCAAACCACTCTCTTAAGCCCTACTCCTTGCATCCTGCATTCATTTTCAATGCAGCCATCCATTCATTCATTCTGGGTTACTTTGATTAGTCCATTTAGAGTAATCTTTGTTAATGCTTTCACTCAACAAATACCTATTGGGCACATGGCAGGTGCCCAATCTTTGTTAATGCTTTCACTCAACGAATACCTATTGGGCACCTGCCATGTGCCAGGTACCATTTTAGGGCTGTTCTTTTCTTCTCTATTCTATTTTTTTAAGTTTAATTTCCTGCCTTGATTGTTTTAACCAGTTATTTGCACTTATTCCCTACACTTCTCTTTTTGAAGAGTGTCTTCTCTAGAGATTTATGCTATTTAGAAATTTTATAGAAATACAAGCTACCTGGGGCCAGAGGGTTTTCTCCTATGTAACTCACTGTCCTTGGGCTCCCACTGCAATAAAACTGTCTTTAGTTTCAAGTGGGTTATACGAGACCAGTACTGTAAGAAAAAGAAAATAGAAACCCAGCACCTACTGCAAATACTGTGCAAACGATATATAAATTTCTAAGGCCATTTAAAATTGTATTGCTATGTGTATAGGGTTTCCTTTGGAGGTGCTGAACATGTTTGGGGGCTAGATAGAGGTGGTATTTATATGACATTTTGAGTGAACAAAATGCCACTGAATGTTTCACTTTAAAATGATTAATTCTAGGTTATGTGAATATCACCCCAATAAAAAATTTAAAAATCATACTTACCAGTTTTTATTCTTGTTTATAAAATTGTAAACCTATCCATCCTCACCCCAGTGTTCTAGGGATTACCAAATGTAACCTCAGTGCATGGAGCATAGTGTCATTATTAACTGCATCTTCCCAAACATGAAGCTTGGATTTAGCACAGCAGGATGGCATTAAACCAAAGGCGCTGTAAACACTTGCAAGACAAACTACTCTGTTCTGATTGATGGCTTGTTTGCTCCACATGACTCTGGATGCTGCAACAAGTAGATCTCCACCTGTGGGTGGAGAGCTGTTCCTAATAACCACCTAACACCCATAAGCAGCAAGACTTCCTGATGGATTGACCTGGAGGAAGAAGAGGCTGTTTCAAGGAGGAGCAAATGCAGATTTCAGAGATGTGGAGGAAAAGGATGTCTGGGATCCTGGAATGATGTTGGGGAAGCATAACAGGCTATCATCTATAAGTAAATACACATTAAGAGATGCATCTAGTGGCCCAGATCAGGGGAGATATTCTGATCTGGGCCAGAAGGTAAGAAGTTAAATAACATTTTGCTATGTTTAATGGAAAGAAGGGCTAGACATTTTTACTAAGAACACCTGTTTAACTTTCAATTTATCCTTCCCTAGTCACCCTCACGTCTTGGTATTTTCTGGATTTATTTTATGTATATTTTTACTGAAGTTAGGACTCAGAGAAAAGATTCGACTAAGGAGACGGTCTGAGCCCAACTCATTTTCCATAAGTGAGTGCCCTGGTTTATAGATGACAGGACGGGACACCAATGAGAACGTTGAGAAAAGGACTTTAAAAGAAGATGATGCTGAAGAAAGATGGCTTGAAGAGCGGTCTGGCAGTAGATGTGCAGGCCAAAAAGAATGCCAGTATCTGAGGGTCCTGAGCCCCCAACGTCAAAGGGCAGAAGTCAAAACAAGAAGCAGCCACCCCCTGTGGTCAAAGAAGAGACTCAGGTGATGAGGATAAAATCAGTTTTAGGTTAAAGGGGAAAGAACACTCAAATCAATGTCTGAAAATGTGTAGGAAATTTTGGCACAATTAATCAAGGCTCCAGTGGTCATAAGATTAAAAAAAAAACGTTAGAATTATGCTAAGTGAGATCAGCCAGTCTCAGAAAGTGAAGGGTTGTATGTTTTCTCGCATATGTGGATGCTAGAGAGAAAATAGCAAAGAAAAGGAACTTCATGATAATAAGGAGTGAGACCAGTAGAATAGTAGAAGGAGTTTGGAGTGGGAGGAAGGGAGGGGGAAAAGGAGGCTTGAAAAGGAAACAGACCAAATAGTATCATGTCCATATATAAAGGTATCACTAACAACCTTGCTAGTATGTACGAGGAGGGAGGAAGGGGATAGCGGGATGGGGTTAGGAGAGAACCACACCATGAAATGTTGTGTGCCTATATGAGTGCATCACTTTGAGATGTTGTGTGCATATATGAATCTATCACTTTGAATCTCACTCCAATGTATATATTGTACCAATAAAATTCTAAAAACAAAAAGACAAAGAGAAATAGTTGAATTGAGTGTGCTGAATTGGAGAGGACTGGCTTGGGAGAGGCTGAGAGTAAGGAAGGGACCAGTGGACAAGAGGAGCACTCCCCAAGTGTAACACCACAGGGGTTGGGTGGGTTCTCAGGTGGCAGTAAATGAACCAGTCATCCCCCAAATTCCATTGTTTTCTGAGTGAATTGGTTACAAAGCCCACTTGGATTCTTTTTATCCTGCAAAGTCTCACTGTCTGAGCAGCACTGGTTTGCAGTTTCCAAAAGAAAGTCATGGAAAATATTTAGATAGAACATAGGAGGGGGTGCTCTTCTTACAAATAAAATAAACTCTGTGATATATTAGAGCCGCTTTGTCTTTGTTCAGACTCTCCCTGCTCTGGGCTCCCCAATCTCCTCCATTGTCCTTTTCTTCTTCTATCTTTGTGTGTGTATGTGTGTGTGTGTGTGTGTGTGTGTGTGTGTGGGCGGGGGGTACTGGTGATTTCGCCAGGGGCATTCTACCTCTGAGCTACACCCCCAGCCCTATTTTATTTTTTATTCTGAAATAGGGACTCACTGAGTTGCTGAGGCTGGCCTCAAACTGTGATCCTTCTGTCCCAGCCTCCCAAGTACTGGGCTTACAGGCAAATGCCACCACACCCGACTTCTACTATCTTTTTCTATAACCCATTCTGAGCCTTGGCTCAACTACTTCCTTCACAAAACCTTTCTACCTGCTCCAACCCACCTGCCCTACTTTTCCAAAAGATGTTTGTGCCTATGAACCAATCCCACATAGTATCAAATTATTCACTCACTTTTTAGATATTTTAAATTCAGATTTTTCTCTTGAGATTGTAAACCTGGTTTTATTTTTTATTTTTTTGTAAACCTGGTTTTAAGCCTTGTCAAGACTGTTTCTCCTGAAGACTCAGCTGAGTCTCACCTTGTACATGAAGTCTTTCCCCACCCTGCCCCTTGGGAATCATCCCTGCCTGACAACAGACAGCCTCCTTCAAGCCTCATCTATCCACACAGACATTTCTCATAGCACCTAGGGTTCTTCATGGCACGATTTGTTCACATACCTCTCTCCCTTAGCTAGAGAGAAACTCAATTATTTCTATTAAACTCACGCATGCTGCTCCAGGTTAAATTTTTTCACACCACTTAGAGATTTTTAAAGTTAGAAACCATTGAGAATATTTCCATTTTTCTTCAGAGACTCTAGAGATCCTCAATGATGATGGGCTTTTCATTGGGGCCATCTAAGAGTCATCAAAGTAAGACTCAAGAGAAGTAGAAGACATTGGGAGGTCTAAAAATAGAAATCCTTTGAAATATGAACCTGAGAATGAACGGAAGTACATCAGGTGTGCCAGACAATAGACTGATACAGCACAAATAGAAAGCATTACTCATGAAAACATCCCTATCCAACATGAGATGTTGGCAGAACAGAGGAATACTTCCATTTCTCTTTGCTCCCTTCATTATCCATGTGTTACTCACATGCCTTGAAGAGCTGGAAGAACCAAAAAACAGAGGAAAAGTCCTAGAATTCCATTAATATTAACACTGAGAGGCTGGGTGTGGTGGCGCACGCTTGTAATCCCAGTACTCGGGAGGCGGAGACCGGAGGATCTGGGTTCGCAGCCAACCTCAGCTACTTAGTGAGGCCCTCTGTAACTTCGTGAGACCCGGTTTCAAAAAATAAAGTATAAAAATAGGGCCAGGGGTGTAGCTCGGAGGTAGAATGCCCCTGGGTTCAATCCCCGGTACCTCAAAAAAATATTAACACTGAGAATGAGAATTATTATTTAAACTCTATAAGTCCTATATTTACTAAAAGTCTTCTAGGTTTTAGTGGGGGGAGAATATGGCACCAAGTAGAAAATAATCCATCATAATTTTTCCTCATTTAATAGAACACCTTCCCAATAAAACAGTCTTGCTTCAATACATGACTATCAGAACATCGAACAATTGGAAACCATGTCCCTGCTGGTACTTACATCTGGGAAGCTGGAAACGATGGTGTGACTGGCATGGTGGCTCTAGAATGTGCTAACAATTGTTTGGTTTGGTTTGGCTCATATATATATGTGCTCTTCTAATTTGCATGCGTAATTACCTAAACGCCAAGCAATTACCCACTTTCCTCACATGGTGACTTATTCATGTGACGAATCCCTCCCCTTCACTAATCTTTCATACCTCCACCCAGAGTTGCATCAAACAAGCACCTGGTACCTGCCAATTGGCTTCTCTTAAACCAAATCTAGAGAAATTTCTGTAGCCCTGGGATTTTGTCCTATTATGTCTGGAGCTCTTCCCCATGAACCAACTTTTTAAAATCATGTCTTCATTGAGGAAAGTTGCATTTATGGCAAATAATACATTTTTAATTAGTCTCCGTGCATCCTTATATTTGTATCTCCCTCAAAAACAGGTATTTCTCAAAGGATTACTGGAAGATCAGAATCACCTGGGTTGCTTGTTAAAAATGCAAATTCCTGTATTCACTCAAACCTACTGAATCAGAATCACCAGCAGTACCAGAATATGCCTTTTTATTAAGCACTGTAAAAACAATACTTATTCACACTGAGGTTTGTACCACTGCCAAGCTTTTTAGTGTTCCAGTTTTTCTTTCCTAAAAAAGTAGCTTATAGCTAGGCGTGGTGGCACACACTTGTAATCCCAGTACTTTGGGAGGCGGAGACAGGAGGATCCGGGTTCACAGCCAGCCTCAGCTCTCTCTCTCTCCCTGTCTCTCTCTCTACCTAGTGAGGCCCTCCGCAACTTCGTGAGACCCGGTTTCAAAATAAAGTATAAAAAATAGGGCCGGGGGTGTAGCGCGGAGGTAGAACGCCC
>PVJS01034585.1:0-11187 GCA_004027185.1 Glis glis
CGCGGAGGTAGAATGCCCCTGGGTTCAATCCCCGGTACCGCAAAAAAAAAAAAATTATTCTGCTAGGTGTGGTAGTGCACGCTTGTAATCCCAGTACTTGGGAGGCAGAGACAAGAGGATTGCAGGTTCACAGCCAGCCTCAGCTACTTAGGGAGGCCCTCTGCAACTTAGTGAGACCCTGTTTCAAAATAAAGAATAAAATAGGACTGGAGATGTACCTCAGAGGTAGAATACCCTGAGTTCAATTCCCCAGTACCACAAAAAAAATAAACAAAAAAACAGGGTTTCCCTAGGTTGCTGAGAGTCTCACTATTTACAGAGGTCCTCAAACCTGCGATCCTCCTGTCTCGGCCTGCCAAGTATTGGGATTACAAGTGTGTGCCACCACACCTGGCTACATCCACTTCTAAAAGCAAAACATCTAACTCATCTCATGATACCTGACTTCTACCATGATGCTTAGGTCAATATAAACCTATTAGGAAAACTCAATGTGTCATAAGAAGAGTCACCAACACCAACTTTTTAAAGATAGAACATTTGCCAATCATATTGTAGAGTGAAAGAAAGCAAAACACAAAATCATTTTATTACCTTCATATTTTTCCAGAGCCTGTAAAACATTAGGGAGTTGATTTATACCCTGGTAGAGTCTGTAGCAATCTTGTAAGTTTGCTGCTTGTCTTTGAAATTTCTTGGCAAGTCGGTTAAGATCTGGAAATCGACGAAGTAAATCTTCTTGTAAACTCTGCCTCAATTCTGAATCTTCTACAAAAATTTCCACTAAATTTAATCTGAAATGAATACCATGAGAATGAATTTTTAATATTTTAATAAAATTAAATCTATCACATAAGGTTGGGGACATAGCTCAGTGGTAGAGTGCCTGCCTAGCATATGCAAGACCCTCAGTTTGACCCCCAGCACTTCAAACAAAACAAAAAAACAAAAAAGATATGTATTCTTTTTCCTATTTCATTTCTGCAAAGCCCATAACAGAAGTGACACATCTAGTTTATGCTAACTGGTTTAAAAGATATTCAAAAGTCGGATGCAGTGGCACATGCCTGTAATCCCAGTACTTGGGAGGCGGAGACAGAAGGAACGCAGGTTCCAGGAAAAGCCTCAGCAACTTAGCAAGACCTTGTTTCAACATAAAAAATAAAAAGGGCTGGGGGTATAGCCTGGAGATAGAACATCCCTGAATTCAATCCCCAGTACAAATAAATAAATAAATAAACAAAGATATTCAAACAACTTCCAAATGATTCAAATATTTTATCCAGAAAAAAAATCTTCACCATAATCCTAGCCCGCCTATCACACCAGTACTTGAGAGGCTGAGACAGGAGAATCGCAAGTTCAAGACCAGCCTCAGCAGCTTAGCATGATCCTTTTCAAAATAAAAATAAGAATAACTAGAGGTGTATCTCAGAGATAGAATGACCCTAAGGTTCAATCCCCAGTACAAAGAAAAAAATAAATCTTCATCCTGAATTAATTCTTCCTTTTCTGTAGACAAATTCTCTTTCCAAACTGGACTTCACATATATTATATCAAAATTCATTTTTTTAACCGAAATTTCAGAAATCATCCTTTTCTTCTTCCAAAGTCCCTCACTTCTTTTCCTTAAGTTTTTTTTTTGTGTGTGTGTGTGTGTATTACTGGGGAGTGAATCCAGGGGATTCCACTTCTGAGCTACATACCCAGCCCTTTTTATTTACTTTTTGTTTTGAAACAGGGTCTCACTGGGTTGCTAAGAGTCTTACTATGTTGCTGAGGCTGTCCTTGAACCTGCAATCCTCCTATTGCAGTCTTCCAAGTACTGGGATTAAAAGTGTATGCCACCACAACAGGCTCCCAAAGTCTCCAAATTTAAAGCCAAATAATGATTGGGATATTCAAAAGAATACAATGTCAACCTTACATTGTGTAATTTCTCAAAAATTAACTTAAAAATGAACTTTAAACTGAGATTGGTGGAACACACTAGTAATCCCACTACTTGGAAAGTTGAGACAAAAGGATCCTAGGTTCAAAGCCAGCTTCAAGCCAGGAGTGCTGGCACATGCCTATAATCCCAGTATTTGGAAGGCTGAGACAGGAGGATTGCAGGTTTAAAAACTGCCTCAGCAACTTCGTGAGACTCTCAGAAACCTAGTGAGACCTTGTTTCAAAATAAAATAAAAAAGGCTGGGGTTGTAGCTCAAAGGGAGAATAATGCCCCTGTGTTCAATCCCCAGTAACACACACACACACACACACACACACACACACACACACACACACACACACGCCAGCCTCAGCAACTTAAAAAGGCTCTCAAGAACTTAGTGAGATGCTGTTTCCAAATAAAATAAAATAGAGCTGGGGGTGTAGTTCGGAATAGAAGCCCCCTGGGTTCAATCCCCAATATCACACACACAAAAAGTTATTTCATAATTTTCATTTATAAAATTCAAGTAAGATCATTAAGTAAGAAATAAAAGAAATTTAAAAAGCTTCTAAAAAACATAGCACAACAAATTAAAAAAAACAGTACAAAGTAATATACATTTCCCCCTCAGTCTTCAGTCCAGGTATCATGAAGAGTCTAATAAATTGCTAGTTTCAAATCTATTCAGTATGCCATTTCAGAAATAATTACACTGTCAGTTTATGTTTCGGGCTGAAAGAAGGGGGAAAAAAAGAAGACTGCTAATTCCATGACAATGCAACTTTCAAATCACAATTTTAAGCTGGGCATGGTGGTGCATGTCTGTAAACCTAGTGCTTGGGAGTCTGAGACAAGAGGAACACAGGTTTGAGGCCAGCCTCAGAAACTTAGTAAGACTGTTTCAAAATAAAAAGTATAATAGGGCTGGGGGTGACACTCAGAGGTAGAATGTCTCTAGGTTCCAACTCTAGTACAAAAAAAAATCACAATTACAATTTTAGAAGTATCAAAGTTAGCAGAGGGTGGTGGAGCACGCTTGTAATCCCAGTACTTGAGAGGCTGAGAAAGGAGGATTCAGGTTCTTGGTAAGACCCTGTTTCAAAATAAAGAATAAAAAAATAGGGCTGGGGGTATAGCCTGGAGGTACAATGCCCCTGGGTTCAATCCCTAGTACCGCCAAAAAAAAAAGTATCAAAGTTACTGCTAGCATATCATAGTATACCTATTCAGGTAAATTTCTTAGCTGTACACAATTTGATTCAATATTAATTTGTAAATTGATTGGAATACAGAATAAGTTTTCAAGGTCAGTTAATCCTTAAAACTCCAATCAAGCCAGGCGTGGTGGCGCATGCTTGTAATCCCAGTACTTTGGGAGGCGGAGACCGGAGAATCTGGGTTCGCCGCCAGCCTCAGCTCTCTCTCTCTCTCTCTCTCTCTACTTAGTGAGGCCCTCTGCAACTTCCTGAGACCCGGTTTCAAAATAAAGTATAAAAAATAGGGCCAGGGGTGTAGCGCGGAGGTAGAACGCCCCTGGGTTCAATTCCCGGTACTGCAAAAAAAAAAAAAAAACTCCAATCGAATTAATCATAAATGTGTGTGTGTCTGTGTGTCTGGTACTGGGGATTGAACCCAGGGGTGGTCTACCTCCAAATTACAAAGTAGCCCTATTTTATTTATTTATTTTTTAAACAAGATCTTACTAAGTTGCTGAGGGTCTTGTTAAGTTGCCAAGGCTGGCTTCAAACGTGTGAGTCTCCTGTCTCAGCCTCCCAAGTACTTGGATCACAGTAGTGTGCTATGACACCTGGCTTGAAATTTTTGATATTCTGAAATTGACATTCTGAGATGGGTGTGGTGGCACACACTTGTAATTCCAGGACTTGGGAGGCTAAGACAGGAGGATCACAGGTTTGAAGCCAGCCTCCGCAACTTAGAGAGGCTCTAGCAACTTAGTGAGACTGTTTCAAAATGAAATATAAAAAGGGCTGGAGGTGTAGCTCCGAGGTAAAATGCCCAGGTTCAATCTCCAGAATCACTAAAAAGAAAATCACCATTTTATCATTTATTTAAAACTAGCTATCTGATCTCTCATTATAAGAGTGGAAATGTATGACAACAAATTTATAAGGCTGAGAACAAATGTGATACCTAGAAAACTGCAGTTGTTTCTGATTCTCTTTATTTTGGTACTGGGAATTGAAACGAGAAACATTCTACTTCCAAGCTAAAGCCACAACCCCAGACCTTTTAACTTTGTGTGTGTGTGGTATTGGGGATTGAACCCAGGGGTATTCTACCTTCCAGCCACACCCACAGCCCAATTTTACTTCTTATTTGGAAACAGTCTCACTACTAGCTGAGGTTGTCCTCAAACCTGCAATCCTCCTGTCTCAGCCTCCCAAGTACTGGGATTATAGGCGTGCGCCACCACGCCTGGCTTTTTTTTTTTTTTTGAAACAGGGTCTCACTTGCTAAGTTGCTGAGGCTGGCCTCAAACCATAAATCCTCCTGTCTCAGCCTCCCAAGCACTGAGATTGCAGGTGTGCGTAACTGTGCCTGACTCTGTGATTCAATTTTTCCTTTTCTTGGTAGCAGGAATTGAAACCAGGGGCATTCTACTACCAAGCTACACCCCTAGCTCTTTTTATTTTTTAATTTGAAACAAGGGTCTTGGTAAATTGCTGAGATTGGCCTCATACTTATGATCCTCCTGTCTCAGTCTCCCAAGTACTGGGATTACAAGGCATGCGCCACCATGCCCAGCTGTGATTCAATTTTGACTATGTATTTCAGGCCTCTATTCAGGATAGCTTTTTGGATAACTAGAAGCTATTCTTTTTTTTTTTTTTTTTTGATACTAGGGGTTGAAACCAGGGGCATTCTACCTCTGAGCTAAACTCCCAGCCCTTTTTATTTTGAAACAGTCTTACTAAGTTGCAGAGGGTCTCACTAAGTTGCTGGCACTGGGTTGCTTGCTAAGACCCTGTTTCAAAATTTAAAAAGGGGGGGGGTTAGGGTTTAGCTCAGAGGTAGAATACCCCTGAGCTCAATTCCCAGTACCACAAAAAATAAATATATATATATATATATACACACACATAATTATATATTATACTGTATATTTACATTTGTTTAAAAACAAATATATATTTATTAATATATTAATGTATTTATATTATATATACAAATATAAATAAAAACAAAAATATAAAGGGCTTGGGACATAGCTCAGAAGTACAACACTCCTAGGTTCAATATCCAGTACCACTAAAAACAAAAAAGATAAGAAAAATAAGTTCTTTGATCAATCTAAAGCATTACTATTTTATTGCTATACAGCTCTCTATGCAGTTAAATGATAATATATGGGTGCAAAATTGATTGTGAGAGTAGTGGCATGATCATAGAGTAACTGCAAGTTATTTAAAGCTAACAAAAGTATGCACTAATAATGTACCTCTCTTCTATTCTCTTCTTATCCATCAGAGGCTGCTTAATCCACTGGTTAACTAGTCTTTGTCCCTGAGGGGTTTTGCATTTATTCAGCAAAGCAGCCAGAGACTGAGAGCCAGTGGTATCTTCAACAGAACCCTAATGAATGAAATAATAAAAGAAATAACACACATTAGTGAACACCTTACTATGCCGTGAAAAATAATAATTTTTAAGAACAGAAAAATGTAGTATTTTTTAATATAAAATGAGAAATTTCCACAAAAATTTTTCTTACTAAGATCAACTTCTGTTAATCTGTATTTTTAGCTGTACATTTTTCCCCAAGTTAAAACCACTTTATAGTTACTGAAGTTTAGCCGGGTGTGGCGGTGCATGCTTGTAATCCCAGTACTTGGGGAGGCTGAGACCAGAGGATCTGGGTTTGCGGCCAGCCTCAGTTACTTAGTGAGGCCCTCCGCAACTTAGTGAGACCCTGTTTCAAAATAAAGAATAAAAAAATAGGGCTGGGGGTGCAGCTCAGAGGTAGAATGTCCCTGGGTTCCATCCCCAGTTCCAGAAAAAAAAATAATAATAATTACTGAAGTTTCTATTAATATACAAAATGACTCAGAAAGTCAAGGCAAAGCTACGTGGAAAGTGTAGAAGTAGAAAAATAAATTACACGCCAGGCGTGGTGGCGCACGCTTGTAATCCCAGTACTTTGGGAGGCGGAGACCAGAGGATCCGGGTTCGCGGCCAGCCTCAGCTCTCTCTCTCTCTCTCTCTCTCTCTATCTATCTATCTATCTGCTTAGTGAGGCCCTCCGCAACCTCATGAGACCTGGTTTCAAAATAAAGGATAAAAAACAGGGCCGGGGGTGTAGTGCGGAGGTAGAACGCCCCTGGGTTCAATCCCCGGTACCGCAAAAAAAAAAAAAAAAATTACAGCAATTCAAAACTACTTACTCTAAGATTCTTCAGTTACTGATCAAGTAAAACCTAAGTATAAGTACACCCATATATTTTTTACCTGGAAAAGGTTAAGGGCTCTAACTGCTGCGATATCCAATTTCATGTACTGGCTGAAGTCAAAAGTAGTCAGTTCAAACTGTCCAAAATTTGTATCATCTGATAAGAGTTCTAAAAACTTGATTACTGCAGACAATGATGAAACTGCAACCTACAATTAAAAATTTAAAACAGAAGGTTCCCATATTACCAAGACTAATTCTAGATATTATTTTTTTAAAAATACAAGATGAAAATGAATTCTAAATGTTATCATTTTTCTTGGTGTTCCTCCCCAAGCCAAACCAAGAACATCAAAATAAATCCCTCAAGATTAGAAAACAATTTTTCTTTTTCTTTTTTGGTGGTACTGAGAATTGAACCCAGGGCTGCTCTACCCCTGAGCTACATCCCCAGACAGGGTCTTCCAAATTGCTCAGTCTAGCCTCGAATCCGGGATCCTCCCGCATTGTCCTTTCCAATCTTCCACAGGCATGCCACCACGCCAGCTTAGAAAACAAATCTGAGAAAGTGAAAACTACCTGAAAAGGCAGCATTATTTAAAATAGCCAGGCAGGTATGGTGGCATATGCCGGTAATCCCAGTACTTGGGAGGCTGAGAAAGGACGATTGCAGGTTCAAAGCCAACCTAAGCAACTTAGTAAGAGGATCTCAACAGTTTAGTGAGAACCTGTATCCAAATAAAAAGAAGAATAGAGCTGGAGGTATTCCTTGGAGGTAGAATGTCCCTGGATTCAAACTCCAGCACCACAAAAAGAAAAAAGAAAAAGAAAAAGCCTGGCATGGTGGCGCACACTTGTAATCCCAGAACTTGGGAGGATGAGACAGGGGGATCGCAGGTTCGCAGCCAGCCTTAGCTACTTGTGAGGCACTCTGCAACTTAGTGAGACCCTGTTTCAAAATAAAGAATAAAAAATCGGGCTGGGGGTGTAGCTCAGAGGTAGAATGACCCTGGGTTCAATCCCCAGTACCGCAAAATATAAATAAATAAATAAAAATAAAATAGGGCCGGGGGTGTAGCTCAGAGGTAGAATGCCCGAGGTCAATCCTCAGTACCAAAAAAACCCCCCAAAATGGAAATTATACAAATACCTATAAAGAGTAAAATGTAAGCAGAGCATGGTGGCACATGCCTGTAATCCCAATATTTGAGAGACTGAAACAGGAGGATTGTAGGTTCAAGACCAGCCCCAGAACTTAGCAAGATCCTCAACAACTTAGTAACCTGTTTCAAAATAAATTTTTTTTAAAAAGGGCTGGGGTTTAGCTCAGAGGTAGAATGTTCCTGGGTTCAATCCCTAATACCTTCACCCCAAAAAAGGAGTGAAATGGATAAATTCACAGTATATACTACACAACAATAAATCTAAGCATGAACAATCCACAATCATACTCAACAGTATGAAAAAACCTTTCAAATATATTGAGAAGAAAAAACTAGATATAAAAGTATGTTATATAATTACATTTATACAAACTACAAAAATAGGCAAAACTAATCTATTATGTCAGGTGAGAACCGGGGCTTTCCCTTGTAATGGGGGGTAATGTCTACAGGAGACATGAGAAGGAATTCTAGGGTTTCATGGGTATGTTCAGTTATGAAAATTCAGTAATATACTATGGTATAATCACTTTCCATATGTTTACTTAAAGTTTAAATTATTTATCCATATTTTTACTGTCTGTTATTACTATGACATAAAGTTAAAAATTCAAGACATGGCCGGGCATGTTGGCACACACTTGTAATCCTAGTACTTGGGAGGCGGAGACCGGAGGATCCGGGTTTGCGGCCAGCCTCAGCTACTTAGTAAGGCCCTCCGCAACTTCGTGAGACCTGGTTTCAAAATAAAGTATAAAAAAAATAGGGCCAGGGGTGTAGCTCGGAGGTAGAATGCCCCTGAGTTCAATCCCCGGTACCGCAAGAAAAAAAAAATTCAAGACATGAAGCTGATAGCTAGTGACAAATTTATAGCTCAGTGGTAGAGAATGTATTTATCATGCCTGAAGCCCTCGATTCAATTCCCCACACCCAGCAACACAACAAATAAAATATACTCGATAGTAGATTCATTAACAATGTACCTATTTTTCAGGAATTTTGTGCTGCTAGGGATTGAACCCGGGGATATTCTACCTCTGAGTTATTTTGCGGGGGGGGGGGCACTGGAGATTGAACTCAGGGGCATTCTACCTTCCAGCTACACACCCAGCCCTATTTTATTTTTATTTTTGAAACAGGATCTCGCTAGATTGATGAGAGTCTCACTATTTGCTGAGGCTGTCCTGGAACCTGCAATCCTCCTTCTCAGCCTCCCAAGTACTGGGATTACAAGCGTGTGCCACCAGGCCCAGCAATGTAGCCATTTATTTTTTGCGGTACTGGGGATTGATCCCAGGGGCCTTCTACCTCCGAGCTACACACCCAGCCCTATTTTTTTTTTTTTTTTGCAGCACCGGGGATTGAACCCAGTGGCATTCTACCTCCGATCTACACCCTATTCTTTATTCTTTATTTTGAAACAGGGTCTGGCTAAGTTGTGGAGAGCCTCACTAAGTAGCTGAGGCTGGCCACAAACCTGGATCCTCAGGTCTCAGCCTCCCAAGTACTGGGATTACAAGCATGCACCACCATGCCCGGCTTCCTATTTTTTTTTTATTCTTTATTTTGAAACAGGATCTCACTAAGTTGCAGAGGCCCTCACTATGTAGCTGAGGCTGGCTTCGAACCCAGATCCTCCCATCTCAAGTACTGGGATTACAAACGTGCGCCACCACACCCGGCTCAATATTTTTATCTGATAACATAATAATGTTTGGCCTTTGCCAAACTCTAATGCAAAAAGTTGTCACAAAGATATGCTATTTTGTCACCAGAAAGCAAACATATAAACTCTTCAGTATCACTAAAAGCTTCTTTATATTTTCAACAACAGAGGAATAAGTCTCTAATCCTGGGATCATTGCTCACCCATGTTGCTTTTTACTGTCTCACAAGAAGAAAAATATAAACATACAATATTAGCTTATAGGAATCAAACTATTACTTGATAAGGCTTTAACATTGTAAGTTACAATAGCCTCAGTTCATTCTAGTTTGAAATCCACTTTGCAAATTAAAAGCAGTTATAAAGTCTGTCCTAGCCAGGCATGATGGCCCACATTTGTAATCCCAGTACTTGGGAGGCTGAGACAGGAAGATTACAGGTTCAAGGCCAGCCTCGGCTACTTTGTGAGACCTTGTTTTAGAATAAAAAATGAAAAATAGGGCTGGGGGTAGAATACCTCAGAGGTAGAATGCTCCTGGGTTCAATCCTCAGTACCGCAAAAAATAAATAAATAAAATAAATTTAATATAAATAATCTATACTTTAGGTTTTGAGACAAATGTAACAGAAGTAGTCTTCTAAAGTCACTATTACAACTTAAAAATAAATCCACATTGATAGTCCACATACCTGATTCTCCATTTCTGGCAAGACAGCACTATTCATCTGTTCTCCCTTTTTGCCTCTCAATAACCGGTTGAGGTCCTGATAAATATCTTTCATGGAAAAGTCAGCTTTTTTTCTTTCTGTGATCAGAATTCCTCCTCTTTGAATAACCTATTTTACAAAAAACATTTACAAAAAAAATTTACTATGAGAAAAGGGTAAGTGTAGTAATAACAAATATAAAGTAACTAGAGCTTAAAAGATCAATTTTTTTGGTGGTGGTGGTACTGAGATGAAGCCCAGGGCCTTCTGCATGCTAGGCAACTGTCCCACCACTGGTCTTCATACACAGCCCCATAAAAAATTTTTATATAATACATAAGATACTGGTAATTTTTAAAAATCTTTATAGTTTAATTAAAATTTAAAGTTATGTAGACGTAATGCTTTCAAATAGTACCCAATAGTCCCAATAATACAAACTCTTTTTCTTTTGGATATGTGTATACATGTACATGTGTATGTGTATGTGTATGTGTGTGGTACTGGGGCACTTGACCACTGAGCTACATCACCAAACCTTTTCATTTTTAAAAATTTTTAACGGGGTCTCGCCAATAATACAAACTCTAAACAAATAGTTACCTGTAAAAAATTGTTTTAGTCATAGATTGCCAAAGTCAACAATGTTGTCCCCAAGGGGAATACTGAGTAGATCCAGCAGGGCTGTAATTCCTCAGGTACATTTGGGGAGTGTTGAATAAGCCAGGCATGGGGGCACACGCTTGTAATCCCAGTACTCGGGAGGCTGAAACAGGAAGATTGCAGGTTCAAAGCCAGCCTCGGAAACTTAGCGAGTCTCTCAGCAACCTAGTGAGACCCTGTTTCCAAATAAGAAATAAAAAATCAGGCTAGGGGTGTAGCTTGGAGGTAGAACCTCTGGGTTCAATTCCCAGTACCAAAAAAATAAATAAATAAGTAAATTTTTTTAATAAAAAGGCTTAGTGAGACCCTGTTTCCAAATAAAAAAATAAAAGGGCTGGGGGATGTAGCTTTGAGGTAGAATGCCCCTAGATTCAATCCCCAGTACCACAAAAAATAAATAAATAAAAAGAGCTGGGGGTATACCTCAGAGGTAGAGCATCCCTGTTTTCAACACACACACGTAATTAAATAGGGCTAGAGATATAGCTCAGAGGTACAATGCCCTGGGGTTCAATCCCCAGTACCACAAAATATATCAAATTTACTTTTCAATTTTTTTTCCATAAGTAAAAGAGCATCACGGTAATTAAGAACCTTTCCTAGGCCGGGCGTGGTGGCGCACGCTTGTAATCCCAGTACTTT